>JAUZNC010039769.1:0-17968 GCA_034780395.1 Vannuccia rotundouncinata | reverse complement strand
AAAGTTTCTAAATTTCATTTTTCATACTTTTGGTTTTTAGTGTAAATAACTTTCTAACTGTGCTTTCAATTAGATTACTCGGTGTATTATAATTTTATCTATGCACTTTGATTCTTCACAATGATATTTTCCGTTCTGTTTTTTATTTCGATTTTATTTTTTATACGGATTTTTTGTCTATACAGGTATAATTTTGTCACACAAATGCACAATTGTATTTTATTTTGCATAATAAACTCAAAATCTAAACCATATACATAAAAATTTCCCATTGGAATGGATCCGACAATTTATACTAACTTACTGATTTTATGAGTTTGGGCAAATATTTGTTTTAAGATGTTGTTATGATATTTTCATTTAAATATAATCACTTTCAAATAAAATAATTAATTATTCACTTTATAATGTTTTATTTGTAATAATTTAGTTTTGTTTGAAAAGTATATTTAGGTAGATTATATTGCAGATATTATAGATAGAATTTTGAAATAATGAAATTTTAATGTATATAAACATCAATATGAAAAGTAGTTAATATTTTGGAATTGTTTATAGAAATTTTAAATCATTAAATTTAATTATAACAAACATTTATTCTACGTATTTGAATATTGTCAAACGAAAAGATTTCAGAAACCTTTATCGTTTTAAATTTATCTCTCAATTATACTTATTGATAATTTCGTAATCATCTTTTTACGAATTAAATAAGACATTTATTTGGATTTCCGCCAAAGAAATAAAGTTGTTATATAAATTTAAATCATATATAGAAATCTGAAGCACACTTATATGTGACGCCCTACAGTAAGGTAGGTTGATACAGTGAAGTTGTGGATAATCATTGCAATTTGTTATGCGTCTGTTGTGTTCTGTTAAATATTTGACATGAGAAATGTTGGTAATATTTTGGTTTATGTTCGGGTTATTACCATCTCGAATTCACATAATCTACTTTGTGATCTTTTATCATCACTCGCATTGATATATGTGACTACCGGGCGAACTAACTAAAAACTTTTAGTTGCTGGCCAACTTAAACTAGAGTTCGGTTGAATAAGCGGAATCCCCCTTTATCGATTTTTATGAAACCTTTAATGAATAAATAGTTCAGTTTTTAAATTAATGTTCTATAACCAAAGATTTTTTGGTGAAAACATTGCGTATAATAATAAATTATACCTCTAATATATAATAATTTTATTAGTGTCCTTTTATAGGGCTTAATTTCATAGTACCTATTCATTGTGTTGTACTCATGTTAGACAATTTTTTTAATAATAATTAGAGTAATGTAAGTAGAGTGCTATTAATATATATATATTTTAAATTGTCTAAAAATATAATTTTAAACCTTTGTTTTTTCTTAGTTTTATAGTTTATAGGTAGACTAGTAATAGAATTTGATTTAGGAATTTTCTCCGTAGTGAATTAACCTAAATGAGTTACATGCTATAAGTTCCGCTTTCTTAAATAAAATCGGTTATAAACTAAATAAATAATTCTTCTTCTACCTCTTTCAAATATCGACTTTGCAAATTCTCTTTTTATGGCACAATTTATTGGCACTTTGTTTCTTGTATAGTGATCTGGTTTCTCCAGTTTATGGTCAAATTGTGGTTAAGTATCGTTGTTAACATTCTCATATAGTTGTAAAAGTAAATGTTTCTCTTCATGTTACCAAAAAGTAAAGAATCGCATTATAGGCAGCTGACTGCAATAGTTAGGAAAATTTTATAGAATTTATTTTTTTAGAATTTGAAATGTTCTATTTTTACTCAGTTATGAATAAAAAATAGATGAAAATTTCAAATTTTGCTTTATTAACGTATACAGAAAGAAATATTACATTCAAAATTTCCTTTTTCGATTTAACATTAAACCATAAAATGTTATTCTATGTAAGACTATGTTCCATTTTACCACAACTTCAGTTGTATTAAATCAGCTATCGATTATGCATTCAAATTAAATGATAATAAAATTTTAAATCTGTAAAAAGTTAGGGTTTTAACTACCAGATGAATTTCCGGTAAATAAATATTCAAGATAATATACAAAATTGATCCTAATATTGTCAAATAGTATCCAGATATAAACAAATTCAACAATTATTTGATATTACGGATAAAAATATTTTGTAATAGTTCCAGGATATAACTAAAAGGGGAGCTAAATATTCTATAATTATCGATATTTTAAAACTAACTTAAATATTTTTGGTTTAAGTATTTCCGATCTCTGACAGTGGCAAAATATGGATTAGTTAGCCTTTTTTCAACATTAAGTATATATGTATCATTTTTTATTGAAATATATTTTTATTTCTAAATTATCAACCAAACAAATTATCATATTGTATATGGAAATATCTTATCAGTATTATAATACATAACCATTAGAAAAATATCGGTTTACTCAATAAATAACATTCATAGAAACATTAAAATATAAATTGACTGAGCAATATTCGCTATGTAATATCAACTTCGAATTTTTTTCTGTAGTGATTAAATATTGCTTTTTTATTTTAAGAATCATGTCTTCTTAATTCGTATACGCATGATACTACATTTATTATTTAGAAAAAGGACAATTTATAAGCCTATATACCTACGTACTCAGTAACTATAAATCTTGGCAACTATGAATCATTTTCACTTACAAAAGATTAGCCGAATATAATATATACTCGTATATATATTGTAACATAACACATCACTCAAGTGTGTAATTATATATTGTTTAGTGAAGTACCTGTCAGATTCCTTTTATATAGAATACTATAGAAGTTTTTAAAAGAATATTGGAAAGCGATATAAAGTAGACAAACATGTATACCTATAATATATACTTCCATATTTGTGAACACTTTTAGATAAAATCAGTTTGTTCCAAACATCAATATAGAAATCGTTTTCGTAAAATTTTAGCGAAACATGTGCGAAATTATATATATCAACAAATTCCATAATTTGTCTAAAATTATGTTTTAAAGGGCTTATTTTTTAATATTTTTGCTCTAATTATTCTGTTTAAGTAAGACTATTGATATATACAATATATTCGGAACATAATTATTAATAACGAACAATTAAGTAACAATGGTTTTATTATGAAGTATATAGTAAGTTATAATTACTCTTTAATTATAATTTGCAGAACAGCTACAATTCGTGACTTATTTTTATAATTAATATTAGTATATAATAATAATTCAGGCGTAGTTTTTCAGGCGATGTTTCCACCAACTTCAATATTTATTTGGAGATTCTTGTGCTGGTTATTTATAGGCAACAGTTGTTCCATGGAAAGTTTCCTTTATACCACTGGTGAAAGTTTGTCCATTTAGGGTCATTATAAAACCAAAATTGCGTCTCAAGTTATTATACTAAACATTCTACAAATAAATTGATTTCCACTTTGATTATACTGTAACATAAATTTAATAGTTTCGGTTGATACATAGTACGTGGGCTATAGTTTTATTGTGTATAAAATAGCGGAATGTAGTGTTTGAATATGCTTTGCCATACCCTTTTCTTATTTTATAGGGCGAAGCAAATTCAAATGGTCGGTCAAATTGTTTTCTACAATATTTTCTGTTACAAACGACCTAAGTTTTACTTCCATACATGGATAACCATGGAATTCATTTATCATTTCCAAGTAAAGATTAACGGACTATACAGTAGTTCTGCATCACTTATAACCTGGGTCTGTTACTCGCTATAACCGATATTCGTGTTGTGTATATTTGTGATTGATGTTTTCGAATTGAAGTGCTTCGTAGCGATGGCTCCTTTGCACTATACCCAGCTAAAAAGGAATGTGTGTTTTCAAAGGTATTAATCGAGACACTACAAGTATTTTTCAATGCTATATTATTTAGCAGTCTTGTACTATTAAATTTGTACATGGTCAAAAATACTGACATGCAACTAAGTAATCTGAAGATGTTGAACATTTGATTAGTCGATTCTGATTGGCTGATTTAAGCTACTCCCGTATTCCCCCGGCTACGTCACCGCTAGGTTATTTTTATAGTCTTTACGGATTGTGACTCAGACATAGTATTTCATTCAGTCAGAGGGCGATACGACGACCTCTATCATAAATAAATACTATAATTTTGCGTAGGCGACAGCATTGGCCCATTCTTTAAAACCGTATTAACCTTCACTCTCGTGTTGTCTTTGTGATATCAATTGACATATTATAGTGAAAACATATTTTGCTGAATTCCTTCCTTACACTTTGTGTCACATGAGACCTGCTCAATCTTGTTGAGTGTCTATCTAACTTCTCGTCTTTGTCAAAACAAATGTGTGTTTTTCGGAATTTTACGACCATCGTTAAATCCTAACTGAATCAGTAACTTATCTGCGAAAAAGTAATAAATTATATACCAATTCTTGGTTGTGCACTTCACATTGATTCATCGCGTAACGAGATTCGAAAATAGTATTCTCACAATCTACAATTAGCTTCAATAATGGCTCCAAATATAGGCAATATTTTTGGCGGACATCAAAGAAAAAATTTTCAAGAGACTTGTGGCACCAACTTTTGTGACACTCGGTTCGAATTCTGTGACACTTCAGCGGCTGCGTGTTTCAGTTGTACCTCTTACGAACTTTTGGCTCTTGGAAATGAACAATTTAAACCGCTGTTCAATATCAATTGTAGAGGTGAGTTTATTTAACATTTTCCATACATTAAGAATAAATTTCGCTAAATAATATTATTACATGCTTAATATTTCGGGATAATTCAGGATTTTTTGATTACTTTAATCAATACTTATTATCTCTTTAAAAGATTTTGTCTATTCATTTTTACTTTATAAATAAATTCAAAATATTACCCAAAGCCAATTAACAAATATTTTATTATTTTTGTATATATATGTAGTGCGACGGCCTGTACTATCTAACCACAACAACTTTATTTTATTCTTGTGTTGACAAAGAGAACCCTTAATAAGAGTGCTGTGAACTATCTCCGACTAACTTTATATACTCAGGAAGAATGTGTTTTCTCCTCTATAATATATAGCAATGTATATGACCGATGTAGAACATAAAATTAATGTGAGCCATAAATCTATGGCGCCTTGTAGTGAATATTTTATAATAAGCTATATATAGCCGCGGTATGCTCTTTGATGTCATAAGTCATATTCCAACGAGATGCATAACCCCGGTCATACAGAACCTCGACCTCTAAGCAACAATTATTAAACACACACAGGTCGTCTTACATTTTCTATATCTGAGTTTCATAAGTCAATGAGTACACCCTTTCTAAAAATGTAACTATATTGATTGACTCTTGACAGTTTTATATTGTTGAACTTTGATTTTCAAAGTTGTATGGTTAATTGTTTCTTAAATACAAATACGAATATAATAATTAAAATATCAAAGAATATTCTTTCATATAAATAGCATTCATTCTTTCATGTAAATAACATTGATAGATTTTAATAGATTACCTTCAGAAGATGTTTCACTACGCTTTATATGTAAGACAGCGTCCGAAATAAAAACTAGCAGATCAAAAGCAAACGGAGTTAATGAAATTGACTTAAACAACAATTTTCAAGAAAAACTTTAACTATTTTTATAAATATAACATTATACGCGACGACAATAAAGTCTCATGAATAAATATGTATAAAATTGAAAGAACCGACTTGTGCATAGATATATTGAACGATTTGGCCTTCTGTCTTCATTGCTCTATATTTGTAAAATTATGGGCCGAACAAGTTTTTTTTTTTTTTTTGACTTTTTTTATTTCGGACAAAATTTAACAAAGGTTGCCGATGTAAATAAATATTATTCGGATATCAATAGTAAGTAAATATTCGATAATTCTTGTAATGTTTTTCTTAATTGTGTTGTTTTAAATATTTATCAAAATCGGTTAATTCTCAAATAGATAATTTTAAAATTATTAATTTATTTTAATACTTTGAAACTTTAATTGAGTTATGCAAAAAATGACCTGAGCCCGCCTATATTTCAAAGATCGTCAGCTATTTTAGTTTCTAATCAATTAAGAGCTCACCTATAATTCAACGTCTATTCGAAATTAATTTGTTCAATCTTACAAAAATTTATTAATTGATATTTATATTTGATTCTGTATTCGCAGTATCAGAAAACTTTCGTTTAGTTTTTCCTTAGTTCCAGTTTAGTTAAAACAAATATTTTTATTTAAAAAAGCTGATATTTTCCTTTTTAAAATGAAAATCGTAAACCATTTTTATTATTAAAAAATAAAAATTATAAGAAATGTTAATTATAGAACAAATATTTTATAATTTTTTTAATCTTTTATACCAACTATGAATATTTTTAAACTAAAAATTACTTATTTTAAAACCGTCACGGTTATTCTGGGCACTTTTATATTATATATAGATTAATGAATAAGTATTTGATTAGAAGAGTCTGCTATCCCACGTGAAGCAACATTTGCACTATATATTTATCTTCACTCACCGACAATTCTCAAAGATATATTTGGCTACTTCTAAACCTAATCTAAACAAGTTAATCGGGTACGATTTGAATATTTTTTCATTCAAAGAAAAAAAACCTGTGCGCGTGATGATTTTTTATTTGAACGATTTAAATTGGCAGATATACATAATTTGTAAATACCATATTCCTAAAACCTGATTGCCACCTTTTCTAATTTAAAGTACTTTACATATAGTGATCGTTTTAATTAATAACCAACCATTTCACTATTTGGCTTTCCGCTTTCAGATTATATCACTTTCAAATCTTCCCAGTTGTCGTCCAATTCAGCGGTTGGAACGGTATTTTCTCACCCACCAGGTATTAACAGATTTCGATACTCGATCTTGTAAATAATATTTTAAGCTATGGAAGATATTATTAAAAAGTTTGTTACTGAGATGTATTCAAAAAAATATTTTTAAATGACTGCTTTTGTTTGTTATAATATCTGAATATTGTACTTATTTCAAATAATTTCGAAGATTAAACTTTATATTTCATTCTACCCGAGCTAACTTTTAATGGGATGGGTACAAAAAGTTATTATATGTACGTTTCGTTTCTACCTTACCGACGGTAATATTATAAAAGGCGGTTTTTAGGGAATGTTTTAAAGATTAAATATGTAAAATTTAATATTTAATATTACGAAAGTTTTATATCTTATTCATACTTATTATAAAAAAAATAAATTTCTGACGTATGGGGCATATACTTGTGTAATATATAGAGGCGTTTCGATTTCATTTGACCGACTTTATAGCGTGGAAATGACTCTTTGGGATATCGGTAACAGCAAAGGTTGACTTCAGTGTTATAATAATTCTAGTTCAATATATTATTGATCATTGGTATAATAAAACACACAATAAACCCAATCTAATTGAATTAATTGTTAACAATATTACCGCCGCTCTACCACAAGCACTTCCAAAGCCAAAAGAATTTTATGGTCGTTTTAGATTGTTTATCGATTCCTCTCTTAAAAAGTCACTAGATTTATATTGGACTAATTAACCCCAACGATATTTAAGCAATATTTGCAGCAATAATAAGTGAAGCAATGTTTAACAGTCTTAACGTTTTCACAATGTTAATAAAATTGAACTAAATTTACCATTTTCAGTTAAATGAAAACAAATAAATTAAAATTCAATTTTGAAAATCTGATTAATTTTAAAAATAGTTAACGATTATTTTATTTATGAAATTCTATTCGAAATTGATTTTTATGTTTATGCGGCATATTTAAATTAATTTAAGAACAGCAGTAGAATTTTATATTCAAAAATATATTTCACATCTAAAATATAAAAATTCTTGCAAGCAACGTAAGTTTGCTTTTGTGTAGTTATCTGTTGGCTCAAGATAATGATGTCCGTCTATAATTGGTAGTGAGAAAGTGACTCCCGCAAAGTTTATGGCTCTGTAAGGTTATGAGTCTTCAACTGCATAACCAATCACACTAACCCCACTCAAATAACCCCAAGTCCATCCCAAACGTTCACTTTTATCTTCCCTTCAGGACTGCTCGACAACATGGCCTACAACAGTGGTAACCAACACGGAGCCGCCTCCCCATCAGCACACTGGCTTGAGTCTGAGAAGGACTTGCTGTTCTTCCTCACGAAACTCCACCTCTGCATCACGGGACTTCTCCTCGCCATGGTTGTCTTTCTTGTCGGCTCCAAGGTGAAGCGGATGCGCCGTACTCGACAATCGTGCCGGGTGAAGCTGGGAGACCCACTCTTGTGGGACACCAAACTCGTCAACAGGAAAGAAATCTCGACCGTCGACTCGAAGGCTGCCAAGAAACTTATCGATTCACCGCCGATGGTCTCTCGAAAAGGTACATCCAATAACTGTACATTAATTATAATTAATAAGTTGCGTCTTTATTTGTATAAAGCCGAAATATTTTTTATTACGTCTCATTATTTGCTTTTTATCACAACATAGCTTTAATTAAAATATTGTTTAATTTATTATCCTTCTTAAAGAAGTAGTTTGAAATCATTTAATGGTTTTTCTGTATTAATCGGTATTTTTTCGTCCATATTATGATGAAGCTTCGCTTCGACGTCATATGTTCGACTAACTCTTTAAGTGTACATAATCAACAAGTCAATATAGGAAGCAATGTTGAACTCTTTCAATAAATTATATATCTGTTCATCGCCAATAAAGAGAGATATAGGCCAGTATATTGAATTATAATCAGTTGTGTTGGGTGGTCTATGCAATAAATCTTTCTGGTGACCCCTATATATACTTCCATAATTTTTCCTGGCTACCTCCCGTTGCTGCAGTGTTCATTTGGAAATCGTAGTGTGTAGTACTTTATAGTAGAAGAGAAAACCATTCTATCAATATTCCGATTACTTTCTATTCAAATTAATTAAATAAAATACAAGACTCAATAATGAAACTATGCATAGATTGACGTCATGGTTTATACGCAGTCTAGAATTTAAAATTCAAGACTCTAAAAAAGTTTTGATTTTTTAATGATTCTGTATAAGTTTTGATTTGATTTTAAAGTTCCAAAAAATTCTGAAAAAGTTTTCAATCTTTCAAGACAGATGCGTATGAACCATGCTGAAATTGGAGTAGATTTGTATATGGATGGATGTAGCCTCTATATAATATAATATAGTTGTATCCTAAAATTAAATAATTATGTTTCAATTTAAAGTATTCCTTTTATCGAACTAATCTAAATGCTCTTGTTCATTTTATTATCTTCTAGATATGGACAAGCCATCCAACACAGGCTCCATGTTCCTTTCTAATCGATATCAACCTCCAGGACCCACGTCGTGTGCTGCCCCTCCCATCTCCACACACCGTATCCCACCCCCAGCGGCCTCTTCTACCCAATCCTCCTCCACTCGTCGGCCACCCACCGGCTTCCCGCTCCTCTCTAGGCCCCCTATCACCGTGGGGGGGCCCCCACTCTCCTCCACCTCTCTCACGACACGATCGGTTTCGGAGGGACTGCCGAGTCTCTCCAGCGGCCGAAGTTTGGAGGACACGAGTGATTGCTGCGCGAGTAGAAGTGATTTCGACCAGCTCCTCTTGACAACTCCTCTGCATCCCAACTCGCCCAATATGTCGACGGCGCCTAGCAACAGTATCATAGGAGGCGCGGGGGGCAGCTCTCAGTTTCGCTTTGATGAAGTCCCCGTTACCTATGCTCAAGAGGATTCTGATGCTAGAAGTAGTTCTCGTCGACATACGTGACCTACATGATAGTGTCAATGTAAAACACTCATGATCTCACAAACTCTATCACATATTAGAATCCAAAGACATTGAAAATTGTATATTTTTATATTGTTTTAAATTACTGTACTTTTCATATATATAACACATTTACCTCCAGTAATATGATTCTATTTATTGTATGTTTCAAATTTTTGTTTTTATTTATCAAACCTAGCTTTTAAACTAATTATTTATTTCGCTTTTGTAGATATTGAAATATTTCAGAATGATTGATTGAGTAAATAGCATATTATATTTTTTTTAAATTGTTACAAATATATTAAACTAATTACTTTTCATAATAGTTCATATCTTAATATTTATGTTCCATATAAAAATCATCTTATCATCTATGAAATGTACATTCCTACATAACCACTTGACATAATATGTTTCCATTATTAATTACATCTTCATTAATATAAGGTTCAATTGATTTGTAAATATATCTACTATTTTTGTACAAAAATAATATTTATTTAGAGAAATCATTAATATTAATACAATTATTGTAAATATATACCATATATTATATATTAACCATGATTTTCTGTTTTTATATACCCTTATAGCCTAAGTATTATCCATATAATTTTCATTTTTAACGCATTTCCTATTTTGAATATTAAAAGCCATTATAAATAAATTATCTATATTATAAACAAACCTATAAATATTAATTTTTAGCAATGGAATTAAAAATTCGGAAAATGAAGTAACACTTTTTTTACTGAGAATTTTTGTTTTATTCTGTTTTTGGTTAGGTTTATTGAAATATATTTCATTTCGAATTTATTGTAACCTATTCTTATTAACTAATTATTATTTTATTATAAAAAAATAAATAAAAAAACCTAAGATATAATTTAAATGTAATATTGATGCTCGTAATTATGTTACGTTTAATTAGTTGTCTATATATAGTTATATAGTTTTCTTTTAACCATTTCAATTTGTTTTATTAAAACAATAAAAGCTTGAAAAATATATACAAACTAATTAGTTGTTTAGTAGTTGAATAGAGTACTTTGTATCCCTATATACTATATATTATGCTAATTGCATTAATACAGCGAAAATCATTGGTTAAATTAATTAATAAAATATATAATAATGTGTACGACAAAAAATAGCAAATTATAGTTTGTCCAAAAATATTATAGTGTTTTGAAAAAAACTGCATAGAAGAGAATTATAAGAGATTTGATAATTATTCAAAAAAAAATATGCCCAAATTATTTAAGTTTTAATTATGTTTTAACTTTATTAAGATTTAATATTTGAGACAGCTTTAATCAAATTTACCTACCAATTAGGTCAAAATCTAAAATCTGGAGTTATTACAGGAAGCATTGAAAAATAGAATCTAATTAATAATTCTATTAGTACAAAATTAATTATTTTTAATGACAACATATATTGTGTCACAAAAATAGTGATTCGAATAATACAAACATTATTGGAAATCAACCTTTAAGTTTTAATTCAGAAAGCAAGACTAAAAGCTCAATAAGTACCACTATTGCGTATGCAAATTATGTAACTTAATAACAATTTTTAAATCAAATATTGAGAAATTAGGAAGAAAACCTATCTACCGCAACTACGTGAATCAATAATATTTTTTTATTATAAATAAGTAATTCCTTTAAAACTCATCTCCTGAAAAATAAATTTTATTGGCGTAAGTATTTGCTTAAAACGGTCTCATTTTTATATTGTTCTCAAATCAAAATTTTTCATAAACTATATTCATCACGATTCAAAACAAGCTAAAATTAGAAATTTTAAGATTTTCAAACTAAATTAATCTAGAATAATCTAAAACTATTTAAAATAAATAATTAATATGATGTATGTAAAGCAGAATATAACATTGCTTTGTCGACCTCATTAGAGAAAGATGTAGTATTTTAATATTTCAATGTGATTGTTTATTCATACTAAAACAAAATATTCGATGAAACGCGCGATGTACAATTGCGTTGTCACGGCCGCTTATTATTTTTTATGACGTAGAAATGAAGTGACAGATAGTTTATTCTTTAATTAAAAAGTATACTTTCTATTTAATTCCAAATTTAGAAAAATTAGATATTGGACTAAGTTTTTAAAATTAAAACTATGACTATAAGCTAAATAATAATTCAAATAATATATTTTTTATAATATATTTATGACTAGTGTTATATAAATTTCTAAGATTAAGGTATGTCTTTTTCTATGACAATTGCACTACCAAGAATTTAAACATTTCCCCTTTTTAATATAAAATATTGGGGCTGTGCAAGCACAAGATCTTTGCAAAAATTGCTATTGAAATAAATGCAGTGGCTATAATCTACATGACTTGGAATAATCATGTGCATCAAACAACCCCCCTTATAATCTGAAGGTGCCTCCTACTGAAGGGGGCCCTTTCTAGTACTGTAAAGGGGCTCCTATAACTCTGCATAGATCTCTTCTAGCACATTGCAAAGGCCCCTCTCTGTAAAGGGGCCTCTCTTGACTAAAACAGAGCATTTTATTATTAAACTGCCTTTCAGGTTAGTTATAATAGATTTGAACCAAGGCAAGGTTGACAAGACAATGAAGTATTATACTTGTTTTGTAAACTACCTAACCTATAGGTAGGTCCTATGCAAAGAAAAAATAAAGATTTAATGCTGAAAACATTGTAAATGTATATAGATACTGACTTTTATTATATACATAGGGTGCTTTTATTAACCGCATGTTAGTTACTATTCTTTCATTAAACTCATTTTGCTATGTAACATATGAGAAAAAACAGTACTGCCTAAATGTTTTCTCAATAATTATTTTCTCTATTTATATTCCCAAAAACATGGTGTCTATCATAATTTATATAATGTAAAATAATTGTTGAATATAACTTATGAAAAAACACTAACTAACATTAAATATACATAATTATAAAGATAAGTTGTGAAATTAACTTAATTCTCATTGTGATTTTGAAAAGGGGTGGGAGAGGGGCCTCCATAAGAAAATGACCTCCTTCTGGTAAATCCTGGTGGCACCCCTAATAATAGTCTCACAATTATTATAAATATGAATAAATGAAAAGAAAACAAATTCAAATGTAATATAATATAATATAATATAATGTCATCAAAGTTTTTTAAGAAAAACATTAAGTTGATTAAAGTAAAGAAGAAATAAATGTTTTAAGTGATTAATTTATTATTCATTTATTAAGAAATATATTATTTACAAAGTAATAAAATCTATAAATACTTACCTAATGATATAAATGACAGAGTTAATAATTATCTACATAAAATAAAATATCTCTAAGCCATATATAAAGACTATGCAATCATTAACCATAAAAAATAATAGGTCAAACAATAGCCAAATTGTTCCTTTTTATTTCTTTCTTTAATAATACTTATTAATACAAATGGATTATCTTTAAATAATATAATATTAATAATTAATGTAAATTCTAAGAAGTAATAAACATAAAATATATAGATGCTGTTATTATTAATTTAAATAAAATGGAAAATAGCTTACCTTGTTTTATAGAATATTTTTTATCACAAATAGATTCTCCATAATTTTAAATTTTAAAAATATACACATTTATTTACTGTCATTGAAAGTTAAAGTTTAATTGAAATTTAAATGAAAATACAGAAAGTTATTATATCATTTAAATTACTAAAATTATTAAATTAAAAAGTTACTAAAAATTGTTTATATCCAAAAATTTTATAATTTATTTATATACAAACTAATAATTAGCTATAAATGTAATGTGCCATTAACAAATAACTTTTATATTTTTTTATAGCATACTTTGGTCATTAAAGTTCAACAGCCAAACAAATCCCACTATAAAATAATGTTTGTGACAGTAAGAAAGAGTCTAATTGGCTAATATTTTATGTACTTTAATCACATTAAAAAAATTGTAATAGGAAGAAGAAATTGGGTAATTGAGGTGACTCTAAAATAGTTTATTTATTTTAAAATTTATTTATTATTATTACTACTACTGTTTTTAAATTATCTTAGTTTGAGGATATAAATATTGTAAATATATACTTCCTTTTCACTTTTATTTAGTTATGTCAGTCATTATAGTATTCTTTAAAAAGGAATGAAAATATATATAATTTAAATTTGTTAAGTATTAGCTACATTATTTTAATATATTCTTCTTATATTATAATAAGTTAATGTTAATAATACATTTTCAGTGATATCTGTAACCCAATTGTAAACTTTTTAAAAGATATTCAAAAATTTGGACTTGTAAATATGGTTTTGGTGACCTCAGTGTCTGGGTTAAAATAGCCTTTCTAATTTAATTTAATTATCTGTGCTGGTCTGGGGGTAATAACAACTACCTTTTTATAATTACTTAGAATTAATTTTGATTATTATTACAAGGTATATTACTTTAAAAGTCACTATTTTATTGATACTATAAAAATAATCTTTATAACAATCAATAAAGAATGTTATTATTTTTCCAACAGTAAAATAAAAATCTATTTAATTAAAAAAAATAATATAAATTTTGTAATTGTGTTATTGCAATGAAACAACAATTTCTTTATTTATTTTCAATTTTATAACATACATGGCCAGCCTTGCCATTTTTCATCTGGATAGACACACATTCTCAGATGACATTTTTTTATTTAATTTCTGGAAAATTTGTATTTTTTGTCAAAATAGAGAGTTATGTATTTACATTTTTTATGTAGGTTTTCTTCAGTGGCAATTATTGCCAAGATCTTGGGCATACAGAGCCAAAATGGCTAAAATGGATAAAAACTTACCATTTTGCATATTATTATTATTTGTATTTCAAAGAAACAGGTCAATTTCATAATCTCTAACACAAAGACATAAAAACTCAGCTGATAATAACTTTGTGACAGCAGACTTATAATGCACCCTCAGTTTAAAAAAATGAACAATAAACTATCTTAGAATACTTATATACCTATGCAACACTTTGTTGGAACAATTCTTAAAAAACAATTATTTCTCATCTGTAAAAAGTGTTAAATACTCTCACATAATAATATAGTGATATGGATATAATCAATGTGAATCTTTAATTGGTATGATAATAAATAACATATAAATAAACACATTTCCCACTATTGCAATTGGTTCACAAAGAATCACTTTTTGGCTGTCAGTTCGTACAACAGCATTATGAAAGGGAGTGTTATTTTGAAAAGATTGTTTGTCTTATTAATTTGATAAAAATGCAATAGTTTAAACCTACATTAACATATTGAAACCCTACTTTATTTATATTTTAGAGAACATGTGTAACTCCTTCATGTAAATATATATGTTTGTATTATTATTATATTTTAATGATTCTTTTTGAACAACTGAATATACTATAAATATCATGACGTAGAATTTATAACTTAAATAAATAATAAAAATATTTACAACTAAAAAGTTTAAATTTACATAGAGATTCATATGTATAATATGTATGTATAAAATCTAGCAAAATGACCACACCCCCCTCTCCCCCTCCTTGGCTTTAACAGTATTCATATCTTCATTAATACATAATTGTTGATTATAATGTCAGACAAGAATGTATTTAACAGTTATCGAAAATATCTGACGATTTGATTGAATTTAAACGGATTGATTTATGTATCGGTATAAAAGATATAAAAATTCGGTTTATAAGCTATTAATTAAGATACTAAATTAACCGAATTGAAGTAAAACATTTATAAACCGATAATTTGACTGCATTACAAGATATGAAGAAATCAGTTTTTCGTATTTTGACTTAAATATACAGCTTATTTAATTAAGCCGATTCAACTGTATTTATTTTTTAGCTTTTAATATGATTCCAAATATGTCTAAGTTAATTGTTGAAATAATAAAAATCAATAACACAATATAAATAACTAAACGATCATTCTCTAATGGAATTAAATTTATAAACAAAAGAATTTTTTATCATTATCAGTTTGTAACTCAGCAGTGGAAATATTTTTCATTCGTCGGGAGATGATCTAAAAATATTGTTTTCATTTGCCAGGAATAGTGATTTATCAAATATTAAAATTTTTAATGGTTGTCAATTTTATTTTTAAATTAGATCCTAAACTGTATAATAAAAAACATAATATATATAGGCAATTATTTTTGTTATAATCTGAGATGTGTATGAGTATAATATATTGAATAAATTTGTACAAAAATTAACCTTGATTACAAAATCAGATTAAACTATAAAACTTCTATCGTGTTTATATTTTGAACATTACAAATATTTTAAAACCAATTTACTTAGTTTTACAGTTTTATAGAGTATTACATTGTTTTATCAATTTGAATTATTATTACATTTTCAGTAAAACTATTCATATTTTTTAACTAAAGAATTAATTAACCACTTCATAATATTAATTTACACATCTTCTTAAAGGCTGTTTCTCTTTAATTTTAAAGTTGTTAAATTTTAAGAAATCAAATATATGGTGACGCAAACCGCTCAATAATGGACCGTTTTGAAATACGAAAAACTCTACAAAGTGACAACAATGGCAGCGTGTTTGTCGTGGAAGACACAAGAGCAGAATCAGAAGAAAAGTACTTCAGATTGATATACTTGTTTGAAATTGTCCTTTTCAAAATATTATTTATTTTGTAGAATGAAAATTGTGAAGTCGTTTTGTGCCAAATATTTGACGGAAATTCAGGTTTCAGAACTGATTAGTGATGTGCAAAAATTAGTAGAATTGAATCATCCATCAATCGCTCGATATTACGATGCATTCCTGGAAGATGGACGATTTTTTGTGGTCACAGAATACTTTGAAGTGAGTTTATCTGTATAACTTTTTCTAGTATTCCTCTACGTCTTAAAATTCAAAGTTGCTAATTACAAATTAAATTATGTAATTTTTAGTTTGGTAGTTATTTGATTTTTAAGTATGTTTTATCCAACAATTACTATAACTTTAGATTAAATATTATTCTGTTAAACTAACTTCAATAGCACCTTAAATAGTTGACACTGCTGCGCAGCTACTGTGTTTCTTTGTAAGACAATTAATATTACTATGAGTGATCAATTAACTGTAAATTATTGTGTTATGATATTTATTCATGAATAGTTGTGTATAGTCAATACAATCACCCCATTGCATTTGACATCTAGAGCTAACAACACTGGATAATGGAGAGTCAATCAGTACGCTAACCTTGTCCGACTTACTGTACTTCATAAGAGGAACAAAACGTATCCAGTTAATGAACTATTATATAGAACTACATTGATTCTGTGTGTGCGTATATACCTACTACAAAACTATTCATTAATTAATTATTCCTTATGTGCAGAAATTTTTCACATTCCACAATCGAACCAGAGTAGATTTTTTAAACAAAATCATATTTCATTTTTCGCTGCTGTCAAAGATTTTCAAAACTCCTTATATTTAAAATTTATTTCAACATATGGCATTTACAACTCGGTAGTTCGGTAGTTTACATTCTGTCTCTCACTCGGGTGTTGGAAGTTTTTTTTTAAAAAATCGAACAAATCAGGTTTATCCACTCTTTTTAGGAAAGTGGGCTAACGATACATGAGATAATGATTCTGACCAAATGCACAAATTTCATTCCAAGAGTAATACATTTTATAAAATAGCAGCATTTTCAATCTAATATTTCAGAATGGTTCATTAGAAGACAAGATGATTCATATGAAAGAGATTGGCCAACTTTTTAACGAAGAACAAATATTGGAGTGGACAATGCAACTTCTGATGGCCATTCATCATGTCCACTTTTGTCAGTTACTTCACAGAAATATAAAGCCATCGTGAGTACTCATGGTTAATCTACAATGCAGATAAAGTAACCTCTACTAGGGCCCCTCCATAATGACATCACCTCTACTAGGGCCCCTCCATAATGACATCACCTCTACTAGGGCCCCTCCTTAATGACATCACCTCTACTAGGGCCCCTCCTTAATGACATCACCTCTACTAGGGCCCCTCCATAATGACATCACCTCTACTAGGGCCCCTCCTTAATGACATCACAGTAGTAGGTGATGATGATGTCTCAACCAATTCGTCTTCTGATTGGTCGAGAGATTCACGTGACCTATCTGGCTT
>JAUZNC010039768.1:28614-58690 GCA_034780395.1 Vannuccia rotundouncinata | reverse complement strand
AAATCTGTGTAGGAGGCTAATTGAATGTGTCACACCATATTAGCTGCTATTAGAAATGACGCAAAAATAATTAACCAATAAGGACACTAACTAACAAATTTGAATTTATATAACCATTCTGGGAAGTAACTTTTCTGGGCTTGAAGACCGTAAGGAAGAGGTTAAAGATACTTTATGAACTCTGTTAAAATAATATGCAATTTAGAAATTATTTGTTATTAACTATTGTTACTGCTATATAGCTGTCAGCCTATTTTATTAAGAGTCAGCAAGTGAATATGTGGGCCTTTATTAGTGTAGGCACTCAAAGTATCCTGTCATCAAAAGCAAAAAGTACTTTTCACTCCAGACAATATATGATGCTTGAGTTTTGAGGAACAGCAATTTTGCCTCTCAGAGGAAAGCTGGTTATCATCCATTTCCATAGTCAATTATCTTGGGGGGACAGCTGTTACTCATGCCTTGACTGGCTTATCCCTCCAGTGCCTGCTCCAACCAGCCAAGTGGAGGAATGCTTCATTTGGGATCACAAAAGGACCTGTCAGATAGTGGAGTGTTGCTTTGGCCTCTGAAAGAACCGACTTACTGAATTTCAGAGCTGTCTTTGTGTTAGTCCATAATTTGGAGCAAACATGATCAATGCATGTTTCATACTGCACAACATCTGTCTTCATGATCGAGATGATGTAGACTTTGACAAGATCATCATTCCCAAAGTAGTGAAACAATTAGAGGACAATTATGCAGATGTTTTAGACATTTGCTGCAGACAAGAACCTATACACTTTTTTGCACCACTATAAAAAATTGATTCTTTATACAAACAATTATTATATATTTACTAATATATAAGATGATAAGTTTTAATAATGTTGAATATATTTTGAACATATTTTAGCTTATTAATATTGTTAATGTAATGAAGGAATCCAATAAAATAAGTTATTAAATAATTAGTTATATATATTACAAGGGAATTCCAAACTAAATTTACTACAAGTATTCTTTATGAATCTGAATACTTGTAAATGACTTGTGAAAATCACTTGTGGATTACACTTGTGAACTTGTGTTTTATGAAACAAAAATTCTTGTGGACTTGTGACTTGTGCGTTATGAAAAAGGCCCCTGTACACATTTTTAAATAAACAATAAACACCCTAAGTTCTGTTTATTTTCTTTGAGCTACAATGGTGCAGCTTGACAATGTTTCTTCAATGGAGAGTGTTCAAACAGGGGTGCAAAACAAATTGAAAACATACAATAAAAGGCTTACTTTATCCACTGTTAATGATGTGATGTTGCAATGTATTATTCTGAGAGATGCCATGGACATTATGCAAGAAATATGCAAACTTATTAAAAGAAAAGACATTTCAATTGATTGAAAGATCAAACAGACCCTGATACCAAAGTTGCAGAACATGGAATCAGAGTACTGTGCTTCACATGATGTGAGCTAAAATCTTCTCAAGTATTAAAGAAAATTATAGCATCATCCAAAAAATTTGCAAGGAATATTTAGAGCTTCATTTACTTGATTAGAGCACAAATAATCAGTTCCCAAAGTCATGAATAAATTTGATGTCTTTTTTGGATTACTACTGGATGAACTCTGAACAAATTGGCAGCTACTTTTCAGGCCATAAAATTATCTTCTTGCAAAGCACAACAAATTGCAGAACAAATAGTTGTCCAGTCAGACAAGTTCTTTGAAGACTTTTTTAACTGATGGAAATAAAGTGAAAAACATTGGATGTGGACAATTTAGATTTCCCAGAAATCATTATCATAAACAAACATGTAAATATAGATTTCTCCAATATAGTAAACTAAGGATTGGTACCAACAAATTTATTTTGAAGGTATTAATCTTTCTACCCATGCCATTGAAGGCAGGCTAAATCAAACTGGATTCAAGGTTGGTTTTTTTATCAATTCTATTTATCAATTGTCATTTTTCTGAATTACATAAAAAATAATTTTATCAAGGGAGAGACATTTTGGACAACTCAATTGGAGAATGAACAAGATTGCTGGATACAGTTTGCCAACATGATTTATGAAATCTACAACAGCTGATCTGTGATAAGTGAGGTAGAGGTGTTGATTCAATGAGACATCTTAAAAACTACTTACATACCAAAATGACATTCAAACATTTGAATAGTGTAGTAATTTTAAGTATTCACAAAAAGAAGACCGCTTTTCTGAACTTGCATTAACTTGCACAAACACTTATCCATGCCAACAACAATCATTTCAAATTATTTGGACTCATTTAAAATATGAACGAATTGCAGTTTCATTCTGTATCATTGCACATACCTATGCTATTTTACCCCCTTATTTTAAACTCAGATTAATTATACTTATCCTACATCTGTGGTTATAATTATAACTAAATTAAATATGTATACTTGTATACTTATCATGCAACACTTTGAATTAAAAATTACATTTTACCACAAATTTTCTGAAATAAAATAACAATTGTGTTCATTTGTTAATTATCATAACTTTTCTGTTATATTAATATTTAGACTATAAGGCCCCCAAACTTTTTATAGTGTAATGTAGTGTATAGTGTATCTATCATACATACATAAACTAGATATTTTACATGGACTATATACATATTTAGTGTTTTTTCTTATTTTGCATAAATGGAAATATTTTTAGGTGTCCAAGGGCTGTGTGCTCGAAACAATTAGTGATCCTTAGTACAAAATCTAAGTCTGATGTCAACTTATATAAAAATGGTGTGCTGAAACATAAGTCTGACAGCCACCTTAGGTAGACAATTTGTATAGCAACACAAGTAGATATAATAGTTAGTCAACTGCAGAGGTCCCTTAAACTGATAAACACAATCCATACAGCCTAGAAAGAATACAATATATATATATAGGAATCATTGCAATTGTGCAAATTTAATTAAAATAATTATAAAATATAATGCTGTTTTTATGAAACCTATTATAATCTGTATTATATTATATTCATTTAAAATGAAACATTCATTTAAGTTATATTATTCAAACTATATATTAGTTGATAAATGTTTGATAACCTTTTTAAATTTGTAAAGAGCAGAAATTGTACAACTATTCTAAAGTAATGTTGATCCAATAATACTTTTATGCTATAACTATGTTCATACATTTAATTTCCTATTAATTATTCATAACACTGTTACATTTTATTACACTATATTACATGCATTATAATAAATACACATTTAAATTAAAACTTGTCTTTTATAAATGATATACCAATGAGATCCAGTTTTTATTTAAAAAAAATTGTACTGATAAATGCATTAAAAACTTTTATTTTTAAAATAATATGGCTGAAGTATCTGATTTTAATGTGGCCATAAAGTGTTGTGAACAATTACAAAAACAATTATTAAGCCCTATATTCATCATACTAGATACTGAAATAGCTGAAAATTATATTAACAAATGTAGAATATGTCAGCATTCAGTGTTCTAATGTAAAATTAGCTCAATTCACTGAATTATATAGCTTCTGCACTAAGCAAGGAAAGGGAGGACAATAAAATATCATACACAGCTATTACTGACAAAACCACATGTAACCTCATGTCAGATAGTATTTATTGCTGTTGGTTTACACATACACATTATTGTTTTAATTAACTTTACTAACAGATTTCTTACAAAACTATTTGGAAATTTTACACCCATTAAAAGCCAAATTTTAGTTCATATTTCAGAACACATGCTATTGTGGCAACAATGACAATATGTTATGATTAAGATTTTTCCCCTACTCATATCATCTGCACACATTTAAAATTCATTTTACATCAAAGCTAATGAAATTGTCTTTGTATAATTTTTTTTATTTTAGGTGAATTTACTATGTGCCTAGTAAAATGTATTTTAGCTTGAATAGAAATCAATTAGTTGCTGCTTTCAAATAATGCAAATGAAGAAAAAGCTGCTGAGGCCAGTCATCAATTGTCAGTTGAATTCTAAATATTCCACTGTTCTGGTTTGGAACAGTAAGCCTCTGGTAACAATTTGAAGAAACTGGGTCAATAAACAATACAGCTCATTCAGGAAGTGCAGCAGTAACCAATGAAGTAGAACAAAGTCCATTCTAAGATTTTCATTGAAGTTAGTCATGTCATACATGAGTGAGTGTGTTTAACCTATTGAAGAAGAAAAATATGAAGGCTTACATGATTATTGCAAGCAATGCACTAGCAATTTGAACTCAGCTATTTGCACCAAATTTTCATAAACGTTTTTGGAGATTGTGGTGGAAGATAAAACAAGGTATGGTGTTCTGATAAGGCAACATTGATTATACTTTAAAATTATCACAACATATTATGTAGTAGGGATCTCATCATTTACGGAAATATTAAATGTTCAACTGCTTCACTATGCATGTTCACAGAATTGTTTGTATAATATGTACAAAATGCTGTCATGAGACAAAAATTCTAAATAATAGATTGTCTGTCTGACTGTGTTTGGAGCACAATAGAAAATTATCTATTCACAATAATATGTCAGCATAAACAACATAACCTCTCATAGTATATGTAGTGTTTGTGAAAACATTACATAATTAAGACTGTTCATATCTTTATCAATTGCCCTATAAGTCTATATATATATTATATTCTATCTATATATATATATAGGCATATTTAGCTTGAGAACCACTATTCAAATGTTTCTAGAAAATATTTAATTTGGCTTAAAATATGTTAAAAACGATTTTCTTTATTTTTTTAAAATTTATTCAAAAGTGTGAATAACATCTTTATTTTCTTTAAAATGTACATTTTCATGAAAATTGAAAAAAACACTAAAATGCTCATAAAAAATAATGTACAATTTCTGTAACTTAAGACTTACATATTTGATCATCCCATGAATCATATTACTTGATAAAAGTATCAAACCTTTTGCACCAAAATTTTTGATTGAAACCCTCTGGGATCAAAGACTATATATC
Source organism: Vannuccia rotundouncinata (assembly GCA_034780395.1). Classification (NCBI taxonomy): domain Eukaryota; kingdom Metazoa; phylum Platyhelminthes; order Proseriata; family Coelogynoporidae; genus Vannuccia; species Vannuccia rotundouncinata. Next base: position 53,689 of record JAUZNC010039768.1, on the reverse strand, counting down.
TAATTTTTTTGTAGTTTCCTGATTTAGATGATAACAGCTTTTTAATTGACCCTTGGATTTGAAATAAGGAAAATGTGGGTACTCTGTGAATAAAATTCTATTTAAGTACTTAGTTCCAACTCTTCAAGACGCCAACTAAATTAACAGATCGTTTTTTAAGAACTTCTGTTTCCAGTTCTTCACCAGGCATGATAAAAATAAGTTGCAAACCATTTAAAATATTTGAAAGAAAGCAAATGATTTTTTAATGCTAAGCTAATCAACTAGGAATCAAGAATAATAGTATGACTGGCCCTCTTAATGATTTACAAAATTATAAACTAAATTCTTACCAAATTTATAATTATTTTTATTGTTATTCAAATATTATCTGCTTAAGATATCTGCAATAATTTGAATACATTTTAAAGTACATTATCTTCCGTTATAATGTGTTACTGTCTATTACCATCAAATAAAAATGTTAGATTTAAATTATACAATTTTTGAAGAAATATTTGCATTTTTCTATTCCTTGATATGTTTTTGTTTGTATACAGTTATTCCAGTGATATCATTTACATGGCTCCAGTACGTCGAGGAAAAAAGCCCCCTCCAGAGGGCTGGGAGTTGATAGAGCCAACTCTGGAAGAACTGAATCAGAAAATGAGAGAAGCTGAGACTGACCCCCACGAGGGCAAGCGGAAGGTGGAAGCTGAGTGGCCGATATTCAGGATTCATCATCAACGAAGTCGGTTTATCTTTGACCTGTTTCACAAAAGGAAGGCCATCTCCAAGGTTAGATTAATATAGTTGCTTGGGATTATTCATATTGTTGGTCTAACGATTTTATTTGTTATAATATTTGCTTTTTGTTTTTATAAAAACAACTTCACGGGCAATTTTCAAAAGTGGTTGTGCACAAATCGATTGCATTTTTAAATGAGTATTTATAAATATTTAGGATAGTTATTGATTACACACTGTTTTATATCTTTTGATAATAAATTATGTAGGGTCGAATTGAGCGGTATTTATAAAATTCAAAGTTTAAAACGCCCTACTTTGAGAAAGCTGATTATCACATTGGAGTAAAACATCTCGTTAAAAATATTATTTTGACTCATATGCGTTCTCTGACAATTTAACGTTCATTAAAACAGCTACTAGATAATATCTTATATTATATAAATTGCTCGTTTTTTAACAGACAATCATTCGAATTTTAATATAAAGTAGAGTTTGTATGTATGGGTTTTGGAAAACTGGAAGGTCTTCGAATTGCAAAAATGAAATCTTCGAATTTAAAAATTTATTAAAAGGAATTTATGAAAATTAGTAAAAAGTCTTGATAATGAAAAGTCTTTGAATTTATAATGTCCTATATTTTTAGTTAGTGTTTGGAATAAGTTAGATAATCAGTTGGATGGTTCAGAAATATATGGAAAACTTTGTTTCTTGTTGTATAACATTGATTGGGTCTTTTTACATTCATATTTCAGTAACTTAACCACACTTATATCTTAGAGTATTTACATAACTTTTAATAATTGTAGTATTGAGTCTTGGAAAATCTTTAAATTGCTTTTAAAAATCTCGTACGAACCCCGGTAAAACAGCTGCTGACAACATAACCTCTTTACGATTACATATTATTAAAATGACTCTTTTGCATAATTCAAAATTATACCTAGGTACGGTTAGGAAAGTTTGTTATTTTTGGTTATTTAGCGCTAAAAGATTTGACCATGTACTCTGCAATAATTTCGTCTAAACCTATGTTATGTTCTTTTGTTATGTAAACAGGAACTCTACGAGTATTGCATGCGCGAGAAGCTTGGAGACAAGAACCTCATCGCCAAGTGGAAGAAACAAGGCTATGAGAACCTTTGCTGCCTTCGGTGCATTCAGACGCGTGATACAAACTTTCAGACTAACTGCGTCTGCCGGGTGCCCAAAGCTAAGCTGGAGGAAGGCAAAGTGGTCGAGTGTCAGAACTGTGGATGTCGTGGTTGTTCTGGATAACTCCCTAAGAAAAGGGAAGACAGTTTACACCGACTGATAACTCTTATATCGACTTGGGCCGAACATTGCTGTCATTTATATTCAATCAGATATATTAATATACTGTTGAGCCGTTTATTCAGCTTTTACTATTTTATGTGCTACTGTCATACATGTACTATGTGTTTATAGTTAGCTGATTTGTGTATATAATGTGATTAAATATACTGATTATCGTACAGTGGTCGTTGTTTCTTTTCATTTAAACATGTTTCGTTCGTTTTCGAATTGTTTAAAAATTGGTTTTGCTTCTTCGTTTATAATTTTGATTCTTGATCATTTTTAAGAGGTTTATAAATCGTTGAAAAAATGATCCACATTGTAGAGTCACGTACGTAGTTGATGACAGCTTAATTTAGAACGACATATTCTCAGTAAAACAAATAGGATGTAGTGTTTTTGGTCGATATAAATGTGTAAGATTTGTGTAAACTACGCTCCATTGTAATACTATCTTTGGCGATTTACTCATTACTCGTTATCTTGCATTTATTGATTAATGACGTAATCTTATAATTAAACTTCAGCCTAAATAGACAAAATTCGGATATTTTACTTTGTACAAGTAGTTTTATAAGAATATTAGATTTTTTTTAATTAATAGTGATCAGCGAGGTTGAATTATTCGCATTAATTAATTGTTTTTATTGTATTGATAGCGACTGCAAAATGATAATAAACTCTTCTATAATAATTTGTACATGAACAACGATAAAGATATAATAGTTATTTTTAATTCTTGTATATTAAGCGTTGGGGGTTGTAACTTTAACAGAGTTCATATATACGAGTCTGAAATCTTAAGATATTTTTACCAGTTTGGAAATTTTTTGAAAAAGTGGATTTTTGACATTTTTAAACTGTTATTAATTTTATATATGATTTCCATGGAGAGACTTTCTCCTGGGTTATACATATATATAATTATAGTCGAATGTCATCAAATTTTGTCAAAAATTAGCCCTGAAAAAGCGAAGTTGCGAATGAACCATGAATAACGTCTACAATACTAATTATAATAATTTTAATAAATATTTTAGTTATCGTGTTGCTCATTATGCTATTTAGTTATACCTACCGTCCAATTAGTTTTGGGTGTTAGTGCTTTATTTTACCAGTCAGAGTATAACCGTCTTACTCACGTACAGCTCTCTATAGTATAATGAGGTCCCTGGCTTTAAGCTTTAAGTAAAATAACTGTAATATAGATCATATTAAAAGTTACTCACTGCCTATAATTGGGTTTTCATTTCATCACCGACCATAATTACCTACAACGATAAGTTACCTGGCTGCCAAAGTCACATAATTAAACAAGACTACCTACTATAGCATTTGTTTGCGGGCTCAGTTGCGTTATAAAGCTATATTATATGAATCTATTCTTTTGTTGACCAGTCAACTTCTTAAGTAGCTCACTGCTGCTACACAGCTAAAGAATGTCTCCATTCTATGCAACACGATGACCGTCCTTTTTTCATAAAGCGGTTGCATTTTTCTTTGGTATCATGAAACTTTACAATGACAAAGATCATTCTTTTGTTCAGTTACTATCGCATCAGACACAACCATCTACAGTCGAAGCGTTCCACCCCCTATTCTTTATGGACTTCAACGGGGTTAGTATGTGTGGACTTGTCGCATTGTGTGACTGTTCATAATATTCTTGCTGACTATATCAGAGACTATATAATGACTATAATGTCTCTGGACTATATAGCCTAGGCTGTGTGTAGCAAACACCACAATAGATGTGTGCTAACTCCGACGGCCAAAAGTAACTTGGATTGGTTTCTAAAACTATGCAGCTTCACTGTGGAATATTTGGGCTTGTTATAAGTTTGTGCTCATTGCTAGGCAGGTCGCAGTTGAGCTAAGTGCTGTTACAGTGTTCACTTCAAACAGGATGGTTAACTCTTTTTGGATTCTTCTACTTTTTCTACTTTAAGGTGGAGTGAAATGAACATGGTAAGCTCAATAAATTAGCAGTAACGTTAATTCACATCCTGACTTGTAACCTGTGACAACTTTCTATTCTCTAATCGTCGAACAACATATTCTGTTTTGGTTTTCCCTGTTTCTTCACTTCACGGATTCTGAGAGTTAAAAAAAACGTGCTAATTGTAGGTCCATATTTAGTACAATTCTGCTGATTCACTTGGTGTCAGATTGCACTTCATATGGCCTACTGAAGCACTATTACAACGTTGATCGAAAATATATTTCATGTTGATAGTTATCAATTTATTAATAACATATAATGTATTAATAACACAACTAACTATATAGTTATGTTATTTGTCATGTTAGAAAATTACTAGATAATGGATAAATATTCTTTATATTGCATTTTATAGAATTAAATGATTCTTATATTGAATTGAGAATACAGTTTGTTTGTTTCTGATATGGGCACAAATTTCGATGTTTACAGATAGAAAAAAAACATTGCTTTAATATTTTTACTCAATGAAATTGAAAAAATCAATACTTGTTAATTTTGAATAGAACCCTATAAAAAAAAGCAGTATCTATAAACGAAAAGGGGAGTATTATGTATAAGTAAAATCGATATATTACATAGTTGTGAGAAAACTACATTTTTTTTACTGTTTCTATTTTCTAAATAAATTTGACAAAAAACTGTCTACTTTTAGTAGTATATATATTTTTGGCGATTTTTAATATTTAAATTAGAAAAAACTTGAACGTCGAATGTGATCTTTTTTTCCTGCGTTGGCATTTATCTTTATAAAATAATGTTATTGACATGATCGTACACTAGCAATGTACCTTAAACTGTTCGAGAGAGTACCTTTGTTGCCTCAGTAAGTAGTAAGTTACTTCATAGGTCGATAATGTCATTTCAATTGTGCCCACTTCACATTGCTCTACGGTGTATAGAAGTACGTGAGTTGATTTCCTAGGTTACCAGAAAATGAAGCATTAGAAATTTTAGACTACCCAGCCTTCTTTTAGTCTTCTTGCCTAGCCTTGTCTAGCCTTCTTTCTGGAGGTTACAAATAAACAGATAGATAAACTTTTTCAATGAATATTGGTTGAAGTCAAACTTATTTATTTTTTTGTCTGTTTCCAAATATGTCTCCAAACATCTTTCTTAACTGATGCTTCCGTTTCTTCCCATTTCTGGAAACCGTTCTGACAGCATGGCTTATATGGTCGCTTTGTCAAACCACCTGTCTCCGCCTCACCATTGATCTTTGCACATTGAGGATTTCCTCACTATGTAGAATCTGTTAACTTTGGGTTTTCCTACAATAGGGGGAGGCTAATTAACGAACTTAGCATTTTTGATAAAAGCACTAATGTTGTGTAGATTTGCACATATTACACATAATATCACATAGATAAGACATATTTGCATATGGAGCCATCTGAAAACCACTCTAACGGACATGAGGGGCATTCTAAAACAAAATTGCCGGCGAATTGCCGGCGAACATACAAATATGTTTTAATTATCGTTTTCTAGATTTTTCAATATAAACAACATATACTATTGGCAATTTATTTCTTAATTTTTATCAATAAATGTCAAACTATAATTATATCAATTTATAATATTTTTTTTTATAAATAGGGTATACGCGTGAATATTTTCATAATTGTTCATTGAATTCGTTGTATATATTGTCCTCAATAGTATACGTACTATAATATTTTTTATTCCATTTTCAACTTTGAAGTACATCACAACTAGCTATGTGTATAATAATAATTCAACATTTTCCCTGAAACAGAATTATATATTGAGAATATGTTATAAAATACAAAATTAAACATATTTTGTTTTAACGGTTAGACATATCTCAAAAAAGTATGCCTGTGCGAGAATTATAGTATATGGAGTAATGTTTTTAAAAATTTAATTTTGTTTTATATATTGACTACACTAATTATTTAATATAAAATATATTATTATGAGCGTTCTACACAGCACCCCATGATGGGTGCTATATATACAGCATTTAAAAAAATTAGAGCCATTTTGGATATGTTCACCTTAGAATTCCTTTTTATCTGGATAAAGTTGAATTTTTCACACAATATATGATAATATAAACATTTAATACAATCATTGATGTAGAGAACATTAAGTTTTAGAGATATTTAAGTAAAAATTGATATCATGGCCTGTCGTCAGAGGTAGTTTTGAGATGGCTCAATATCCGGCTATAATTTGTTCCTAAGTGTTATATATACTACCTCTATTAGAAATTGGAACTTTTATCAAAAAATGTACAATTTCAAATATTTTGAGATGCTTAGGGGTGCCTCACTACAAGGTTTTGCTAGCTCGACCATTTTTTTCAAAGGTTCGTTGTAACTGTATTGCACTTATTGAGTCTAATACCAATATTCAAAAGTATCTGGGAATAAAAAATAACACATATGGGTTTATTTTTTGTTTTAATATTAAGAAATCAGTTATATGTTCATGATCATATACAACAAAGCTTTTTGAAACCTAATTAAACCTTTTATTTATAAGAAATAGGCATTTTCTTGTTAATGTAACCTAATATTGTATAAATATTCCCTTTCTTTAATATGCGAAAACAAAAAAAGCTCTGTGGTCCAAACCAACCCTTCCAACTCCGGCAGACGTCTATTTCGAAATGTTTGACACCATTATCTACAATTATAGGGCGATCAATGTTGGTTTTCTCGTTCCTATAGTGGAGGTGCTAGTTGTCGGACTAATATTCCTCGGTCTGTACCTTCAGTCATGGTCAAACTTCAGTGAAATAAGGCTTCTCGGTCAATAAGCAGTTTTTGGAGATATAGACACAAAGCTTTTGATGACACATATAAAGCTTTCGCAATTTATTTACTTTAAATTTTTGGTAAAAATCCATTAAAATTATTTTGGAATAGACCTCAAAGTTCCACTTTCTGAGTGTCATCAGCGGGTACTCGTATGGAAGTTAAGGTCGAATGATGCAGCCAATGTTCTTTGAAAAGTATCTATTAACATCTTGTCGAAAATCCAGTTCCCAATATAATCTTTTCTTTGAGCAACAGAAACTGCATATAAAAACAGAAACAAGTAACAAGCAATCACCACCGAGTTAGAAATTGAATGTATAATCGCCTTCGATAAAAGATGAATCTGTGCAATCAAGCGAAAAAGTAGCATTCGATATTAGTTAATTTCATCTTATGATTAAAATAAGGATTACAACCAGTATTTGTGGAAAATTCTTTAAAATAATTGATGAAAGTCGTTAAAAGTCGTCTAAGTTTATTCCAAAAAAGTGTTAATAATTTTTACGAAAAATTTTGTTAAAATTGCGAAAGCTTATATTTATTTTGTATTTTTAAAACAGCTTTTTCAAAATTCGTGATTTGTAAATTTTGATACAAGGAATAATACGATATACCGAATTTACTAGTATAGCGTACCACCCAGAAACAAGAAGCAGGTACCGCACGCCACCTTATTAACAAAGTGAACATCCTTTTATGAGCAGAAACCCTTAACTTGCGAATATCGAGCGAGCAAAAATATTTCATATTCAGTCTGTCTATAGCTACTTCATTTTGACGAAATTTTGACTTAAAATTAGTTTAATAATCTAAAATTTATAATTTACATATATAGTATTTAATAGTGGAATACAATTACACAAGTAAGGCATAACATTTTGGACTTCTCAGGTATAGAGTGGGTGAATGCATTGGACAATTAAATATTCACGACGTTTTCTGCGATTTCAAATAAAAATTATATTATTTAGAAAATAGATCAATAGAACCTTATGTAAAATCTTTATATTTTAATATAATTATTGTAAGCAATTATTACTTTTTAAATAAAGTTGATAATAGTAAATAATATTTACATTTAAATATTAACAATTGTCTTTAGTATTTACAACAGATTTACATTTGCATTATTTTCCCTACCATATCAATGATTTAAAGGGGACTTAACTATTTTCGTATTAAAAAGAAGGTATTCGTAAATATTGACATTTCAATTTAGATGTCATAAGATCATATTGGTTAACTATATTTTAGTATTGGTATCTATACTTTTTGTTTGATTTGGAATAGTAAACTAATGAAATTTCAATTTATGCTTTTGAGTCAGTATAAAGCAATTCTATATTTAGTTTAAACGACGCAATTATTAACTGTGCGCACAGCCTTTGTATGGGTAAACAGACTCATAATTTATATATAGAGTTTGTTTAACTAGCAATACATCATGGAAGCATCATATTCCAAGACCATCATAAACTCCGTGTATATTGCGAAGTTGAATTAATATTCACCTCTGTTTTCTATTATATAACTTGCGTACCTATTAATTATAGTTTGGAGCGTGAGAGGCATATTATAATAGTCTTTTAAATATTTCTTGGCATGTATTGGTTAGTCGTACACAAATTGTCTGTAAACTCACGGAAGAAAAGCCTGTCAAATTATGCATATGCCAATATAACAATATAATACCAATTTTTAGAATTCACAGCACACACAGCAGCAGTAGTAGTAGTTCGCAATTGTGACGGACATTCTAGTGCAACTACAACAGTCTTGTCTGAGTTCTCTTTATTTAAATAATCACAACTAACATGTCTGACTCGGAAAAAGTCACCGTTCAACTCTTTATCCGGGCTTCGGTATCGAACCGGGAGATGGCCGGCGCTTGTCCTATCAGTCAAAAATGGTTCATGGTCTACTATCTCCTTGTTGAACGTCAGCACATGAATCTCGAAGTGATTCCGGTGTTTCCTGATCACCCACCCGCGGCATTCACCGATCTGGGTGTGAGTAAACACCTTCCAGTGGCATATGTGGTCTCTGGAATCAGTCCCAAAACCAACGAGGACATGACTGGGGCTATTTATGACACGGACGATGCTCTGGAGAACCTCATGTCACAGTTTAACTGTCCCCATATGTCGGTGACCTCGTCGGCGTTTAAGGTGACCGAGGATCTTTACCGTAACTTCAACACTTACATTCTGATGAACAATCCACGCCCAATGCTCACGGATCTGCAAAGATTGAACGGTTATTTGGAGCGGTATTCGGACGTTCACTTCTTGGAAGGGGAAAATATCACTTATGCCGACTGTCTACTGATGCCCAAACTTCAACATTTACGAGTGGCAGCTTTGAAGTTGAAAGGTTTTGAGATCCCACATGAATATCGATCGGTTTGGCGATACATAGCGAACATGTACGAATTGAGTGCCTTCCTGGCCAGCTGTCCGATGGATCGAGATATAATTCTTCATTATGAGGACAAGGTGGATCAGAACGATTCTGATCGAAAATCAATGCTTTACGATGACCATAAGACACTGACAGTGACCTGCTTTCAATGAATTTACTGTCGAAATAGCTGGAGTTTTCAAAAGTGTTGCTTACATTTATAATACTGTATACAATAGAACTATCAATATAGTTTAATTAAGTGTCTTAATTGACATTTATCTGTATATTAAAATTTCAGATGAATTAAATTTCCCCTCTTCTAAGTATAAATTTTATTTGCAATATTTTGTGTTCTCCATTTCAATAATTTATTAAAATTTCATTTTAAAATTTATTTTGATTTTATTTTTCTCATTTTAAATTTTTAGAATTATATACTGAGGGTAATAAGCTTTATAATGGAAAGTCATTCTTATACTAATGAAAATTTAAATTATTGGAATGGAAAATGAATGGAAAAATGGAATTATTGCATTAATTTTAGGATAAGAATTTTATATAATTTGAAACACGTTTTATTTTAAGGAGCATTAATTACAATTCGATTTTTATTATATTCAAATTATACATTTTTAAAGTGTTAATGCGAACAACATATATTGGGCAGTTTAAACTTTATAAATAATAGATATCTTCAATAGTAGTTTTAGTCATTAAGAATTATTTATAAATATATTTACACGGAAAACCCTTTTTAACGAAGTATGTCACATAATTTTAACAATTAAATTGTAAAATAATATATCCGAAAGAATAATTTTCTACTGGTTTAAAAATATGGAATCTTTAATTTTTATGTAACATTGCTTAATTGTATATGTTCTACTTATGTTTTATTGAGAATAAAAATCTGATAAACTAATACAGATAATAACACAGGTCTTCACAACAAGTATTTCTGTTGTTTTTCAACTGAATCTTTGTAGGTTTTTAGGGTTATTTTGATTTTTCTCATTGTTTTCTTTTCGCACATATCATTATTTATTGTATCCAGCAAGTTCTTCGTGATGTTCAAAGCTGATACGGCGTCATCTTGTATTGTGTACATAAATTTAGCATAATTCATTTGTAATGCAATTCTCTGAAAAATGCCATGTTCCGACTCGCAGTTTGCTATTGCTAAACCCTCTATGTAAGCTTTGTTTGCGCGCTGTATGTATCGAGCAGACTGTTTTGTACCCAACTCGGCTAAATATCGCAAAAAATCTCCCATCACACGGAAAACACATATTTTCACCGGGGGTAAAATGTTTTCAGCTTTCGGGACATACTTTACAGCAAGTGCTACAAATTCTTCAACCCTTGTAATCATTTCGTTGGATATTTTCTGTTGTTCAGTTGGATCTTTATTCTCTTTCACTTGCAATCTGTAGAGCTTCAGTCGATAGTTCTGTATTAAGCGTTTGTAGGCTTGTTTTACCAAATTGATTTCGTGCGATGTCACTGTTATAGGAGATTTGGAAATCAGGATCTTCAACTTTTTTAGGTCTTGCTTAAAGTTGATGATGTCGGCGTCGATATTAATCATGTTTAGCGATTCTACGTCTCCCCTACATGGAGAGGACAGTTCCAGGCCTTTTGAGACTCCTTTTTGACGATAATAAAGGCTATGCATTGATAAGACAGATGTGGTTTTACATGTTACGTTATAATAATTCGTATAGATTTCTTAAGATATTCCATGACAGTAAATATACATAATATAATAAATAATTAATAATTTAATTTAAATCCTGTTATACACAGACATTTATTTTATATTATAATACATAGTATAATACATAGTATGTTATTTGTATTTTGTATAAATATCTATGGTGTATTTGTAGCTGTACTACATAGATATTACCATAGAGTACTTAAACATACGTCTGTTTATGGATATTGCAATAAACTATAGGAGGAAACTATGCCGTACTATAATTGTAATATATTTTTAAATAATTGATTTAAAAAAGTCAAAATTATTGACATATACATATCCCAATTATATATTGCTTAAACCATAGATATAGGAACTTACATAAATAACTAGTCAATGCAGCTAGGACGAATCAAAGGTGGAGGGGGGGGGAGGTTCACTATCGAGGCTGACTAGTCCCCCACTTTATTTTACTACGGCACCCCTTTCACTAGATGAAAATACATTTTCTGGAAAGCTGCGCTTCTTTCTCAAATGGAGTTAGACAAGATGAAAATACAATTTCTCAAAGTAATATTAATATATTCGTTGTAAAAAGTGAATGATAAAAGAGAGCTAACCGTTAGTAACGAATATATGAAATCCAGTAATTTGAAATTAAGGTTCACTATTTGAAAAGTTTGTTAATATTTAATTATCAAATATTATTGTAGGTATTATTAAATTTACTCATTAAGCAAGTAAAATTATTCGTAATTAGCAGTTTGCAATGTTATGCGCTAAAATACGGGAAACTCCTGGAATCGCCTCTGCTAAAGTTGTATATAACCATAAACTTTTTTATTATATGAAAATAGGTAGCAATATTTGTCATATTTACGGTAATGACTTATATTTTCATACAATGCGTTTTCGCAAATTTTAGGGATGAAAACTATTATTTTTTAGTTTATATATTTTGCAAAATATATATATATATTTAAGTAAAAAGTATATTACTTAAATATCTTAAAATACATTTGATATTACTATTATAGTAATATATACGTTAATTAAGTAATTAATATTTTATATAATATAATGAATATAATTAATAAAAATACTATAAATGATTCCTTTCTTCCCAGTTAATATTAAAAAATTCTAAATTATATTATATTGAATCTCTATTTTTATAAATAAATTATTTAATGATAGATACATTTGAAAAGATGAGATTTTTTTGAAAAATTGATGAATATCCATTTAACGTCAATTTATTTGCCGTGTTACTCTGTATAGAAATATTAAATGTTATAATATTTATTTATATATAAAAATTATTTGCTGTCATTCTATTTTGAGATTACATTTTCTAAAATAATAATTAACATGTTTTATATAACAACGAAATCGGTTATAATTATCACAAAGTTTGAAATAAAATGAATTGAAATTCTTGCTAAATTACGGCCTCATCTCAAGATTTATTCCACGTCATTTTTCATTTAAAGTTTTTTTGAATTTTCTATTACCCAACTTATTGTTTTTAGTCAATGCAAGTCAATTTCAGTTTAGTTAATCTCTGCCGTATAATATACGCATTGATTCGATAGTATAGCTTCCCCTTAACTTCCCAACTCCATCAGTCAGTCTTGTAAATATATATTTCTGCAAGTGAAGTTTGCAGACTTTCCATATTATAATAATATATAAGGCGCAGTTGTTTTTCAAACTGTTCCCTGTATTTATATAATTTTCCTTTGTTTATAGAGGAGATCTTATATGTAACATTCCGAATGTTGTCTTTGTTAATTCCTTATTTCCCCCTGTGACTTGCGTTATTCGATAACATGAATTCAAGACGATTTCCCATTCACCCCTAACCCTTGTTTCCTTCGTTACATTAATTATTATTAAGAAATACTCTGAGATAGTTTTTCTCAGTGTCTTTTGCTATTGGTAAGTATTACATATATTCAGAATGCTTACTGTCAAATATGCACGAGTTATGATTATATGGAAAACTTACAGGTCGAAACTTTCATTTTTATTGATCAATCTATTGAAATGCATCCGTTCTCGTTGTCATGGAAATGTGAAATAAAGCATTCTCCTTCCAAGTCGCTTTTTCTTTCCTACAGATTAGATAACAGTTTCCAGGATAATACAGAGACAGGACACGACGACAACTGGCATAAAATAGAAATAATCACCTGTTAAAGAAGGCATCATAACTATAACTTGCACCTTAATAGAATTGGCATTATTATCTGTTTCGGAAACTTTTGTATAAAAATAATTGAGCACTAGCTACATAATATAGATGTCATAGATATCGATGAAAGAAGAATTTTTAAAGAAATACTTGGATATAGGAAATTAGAGTTGAATTATTGATTTTAACCTAAATTTATCAAATGCTTTTTTTGTATTGATTTTTTTATATTCCATTGTTTGGTTTTTAACTACACACATTTATATATTATATCGAATTCCTTTCACTGAGTTTATAAATTTCTGGAGCTAGAGTTTTGCCGGAACACCCAACTTCAATATATTGCCTTTTCTGAACGGGATTCTAATTAAATACATAAAATCGTAAGCTATTACAGGCTGGGGAGATGACGATTAAATTGATTTTTACAAAAGTAGATAGATATTAAACTGCTTTTGCATCATCAATTTTACATCAATTTTACATTGCTCTTATTTCCTCCCCTGGCTCTCTCGCGGCCTAACTCCATCTGGCGCTCTCGCGCTCTTAGAGTTCCCCATCGCATCTCGACGTGCGCGCATGGCATTCTCCTTGCCTCCAGGTAAAATAGATAGCCGACGAAGAGATAGTTAGTAAAAAAAAGGTTATAGGGGAGGCCTCACTGATTTCCTCAATCAATACTGGGAGATCCAATAGGGGCTGTTAGTCTGCGCGTCGATTTTCGATTGCCTGGCTGAATAATAATGCAGATTGGAGTTTTATAAAGTCGATAGACAAGGCTGGGGGAAGGTGGGGGTTGAATTTTCACGTGTGCCTCTATTACCTGAACCAAGGAAAATATTGTCTTTGTGGCTGTTAGTCGCGCAAGGCTGGGAGTAGAAAATTCGACCGATTGATTTGAGATTGGCAGTCGCGTTTGCAAGTGTATTCTTCGGTTTCCCGAAAGCAGTTTTAGATGCTTTATTGTCATTTCCCTAGTTACAGGTGACTCGAGCAGGTTGCTTACTTAATCAAACATGTAAGTGAATGATTTGCTTTTACTTGCGGCTTCTATTTCTTTAGGTGAATTATTCAATTATAATAGACACATCAAACCGTAATTATGTCGTAATAGAATAGGTTTAATGATACATAGTAATAAAACGGAATATTATTTTTTTATAAATATTATAAAATCGTAAAATCTGTTCGTTTCTTTTATACAAGAACATTTTTAAAAAGTGGTTTGCGCAAAAATTTGAAAAGTAAAATAAGCAAAAAAAGGGTATTTATTTATTTATTTAATAAATAATAGTTATGCAATGTGACTTTTTATTGAACATTTTATTCCAATTGATAATTTTCTTGTGTTTTCATGAAACGAATACTGATATCGAATCTACACTAAAAAAATGTATAGTACTATAAATGTATCATTAAGTTATATAATATATAATATATTCTCGACTTTTCTACGCACGATGACTTGAATCCTCCAAGAATTCTCATCACAAAGGATATTGCTAAATTTAGACAGTAGCCTACACCGTCCCAACACAACAAGAACCCCAAGCTTCATACCTGCGTTTTCTCGACCGAATGACGTGTTTCTTGCGGAACGAAAAATCGATACGAATTTACTCTATGTACTCGCCCTGTATCGTTTATCCAGCCCCGCGATTGGTTAATCAGAGTAGGCGGTGTTCGATGTGGTTGCTCTTACCTATTATACACATCATACCTGGCTTACATACACACAACTTATTGAGATCTTGGCTCATTGTGATTGAATTGATTGCTATTGATTTACGAGTTAAATACATAACTTGTGCAACCACTATAGACTATAATTCTTTGTTACGGCTGTTCAATAGTATCGTTAGTTTCATATCAATTCTAAATTCGATACAAGGATTACATACTTACGTTTAGCCTAGCTTGATGTAACTTAAGGTAAAATCGATATACCTAAGTTACAAATTTCTTTTTATGGACTTCCTGCACTGATTTGGATAGCTCTGTTATAATCTGACATAATATCGATGTTCCGTCTTGATTTTGCAGTTGCAGACTAATGGATGCTCTTGGGGAGATTAATGCCATGTCATCTGCTTTCGAAACATTTATTAATACCGACATAAAAGGTCAATTTGGTAAGTAGTTTGCTATTTTTATACCTTTATTTAGTAGTTTATACACCTGCTAATAGATACACAGTTAATCATAAAATTTTGCGATTCTCAGAAAAGGGTATTAAAGTAAACCTAGTTCAATTATTTTTATTTATTAAAATAAACATGTTTTGGGTTCTATCAACAAATATGCTACATTTGAATATTTGTGCTGCTATGTACATTTTTTATCAGTTTTTTTAACGTTGTATATGTTGTCCATCTACAATTAAAAAAGGCAGGGTATATATTTCGTTAAATTACATTAAATCGTAATTGCAAACTAGCAGTGAATCAAAAATACTCATTCTCAATGAATAATTATAATGTCAAATAGTATGTATTCAAGTTATGTGCTTTTAATGAAGAAGAGATAATTTATTAATTATTCACTACTCTATTTGAATATGATTTTTAGCATCACTAAAGAAAAATGTCTTATCTAGCTAAAATGAAGTGAAGGCTATCAGCATTAAAAATGATGTTATATAGACAATACACGAATAACTTAGTTACTACAAGTATATACAAATTGAATGCTTAGCCTGCCAGCGTGTTAATAAACAGATAACTTCAAATTGACCAATAAATTAGAAGTTATTTGCCTAACACACCGGCTAAGAATTAATTAAATGCATTAATTTTAGATTGCTCGTTATTATAGTAGTCTAGTAATTGTAGTTATTTGTGTAATGTCTGTGCGTAATATGTAAGATTTAAAAATCGGATTATAATACAATTACGCTGTTTACCAGTTTTTTATGCAGTTGAATACACCAGTCCAGAGTCTTGTTGTAAGCAAACAGTTAACGAACGTTGGTCATCTCACTTTAGTTTATATTTCTACCTTTTGTATAGTTTACTATGAACATTTCGTAGAGTTAAGTATAGATAATAGAATGAACGAACAACATTTAATAACGCATTTTCAAAATTGTATATACCTGTTTCAGGTTAGTATCCAACATACTACACAGTAAAAATTGATATTTGTATAGCTATCGTTTCATTACTATTTAGATATAATATATTTTATCTGCATAGTATTTTGTATACTAGGTATTTATTAAAATATCTTTTTATCAATACATTTTAGTTATAGTCTTAGTTTTAGAATAAATCTACATTTTTGAAAAGGTAAAAAACTCGCTTTTGTTCGTAACTGAAAATTAAAAAACTTTGTCGTGTAATCTTAATAGATATTTTCAGCATTATATTTATATTTTTATATACTTTGTTATGCATTATACCCTAACTATGTATTTAAATAAGAATCAATTAATCCAGTCTAAATTTCTTTGCACGTGAATCTGAAAACAAGTTAATCCATTAAATTAAAAAAAGATTTTAAAGTATTTTAGAGTTAGCGGCATCACTGGAGTATTAAGCTTACTTCTTTCTACTTTTATAAAAATTTCTTTCAATTACAAAAATCTCTTTTTAATTCAGGAAGATATTGAAATGTGAAATAGATATTTACAAATATCGTAAATTATGTTTATTGTTATTAGTTAAGAGTTATTGTGTAATGATTAGGTTTTTCAGTTTTATTAAAAAGTACACAAGCAATAATCAAAAAGTGCCCAGACAATAGTTTGAAACTGCCCACACAATCATCATAGAGTAATCAGATACGTAAAAATTAAACAAAATTCTATATAATCATAGACTCTAAACTAATAACAATACGTTGTTGTACTCACAATTCATCCAACAACATCGTCCGCTATCGCGGACTCTGTTGTTGGATTTATTTTTCGTACAATAACTCTATAATGCTGTTAGCCGGCCATTTTATTTGAGCAAGATTGCTATATGTTTTAAGTGCAAAACACATCTTATCTTTCTTTAAGATATTTGGGAAATTGTAATTTTAAAAATATGAAACATTATTCTCATGGATAAAATCAATATAAATATAAATCAATAAACCTCTATTCATTTTATCGCAGTGATAATAATCCTTCAACAAGATATATGAACAAAATGTATAAATTTTCATCTTTCATAAAATATTCCTGCTTATATTTTGTGTATGCGTTATATTCTGATATATAGTTGCTAGCTATCATAGACTAAAAAAATTTTGTTAGTCTATGGTTGTTATATACTTAATGGTCCTCATTTTCCGCTTACAGTGTATATATTATAGTTAAAAAATGTACACAAACAATCGTCTTTAATTACCAGGTTTGACTAATGGTATAGTTCTCACATTAGTAAAATACTATAAATAACCGTCTTTGCTACTGCCATTTGATAGTCAATTGTTGTAAAGATGTTACCATAATCTATATATCAGTGAATCATGTTATTGATAACTGATTGATTTATTCACTAGATAGTTTAATCAATAGTGAATTTTTCTCTATTTATTGCTACATTTATAAATATTTATTGAGCAACTAAACAATTTTGCTAAATTTGCGTCATATCGACTAATTAGAAATTATGTTTAAATGACGAAATGCAAGATGCTGTTCCTAATGATAGTGTATTGGTAATTTTCTTAATTTGCCAATTCCTTGAATAGGTCCTAGTTATTCCACCTCTTCACCGTCGCCAGTAGAGAAAGCGTATCAGGACATCGAGACAGACATCGCATCAAATGACGGTAGCCACCCATCGGAAGACACGCCGACGATGGCAGCTAATGAGGAGATGATGTCTCGGGAGGAAGAGGACGATTATTTGGAGGAAGCACCGCTCATGATCGCTGATTGTGAGCCTATCTCTCCACCAGCCCCGGCTTTGAAATTAGAGGAGGATCTGGATGCCAATATAACTGTCTGGGAACCAGAGACGAGTGTTGATTGTGACTCAAATCACGAGACCACATTAACAGAAGGTAGTTTGTTGTATCTGTAATATCGATTGATCTATTTCAATTTTGAAACCATAGATAAAGTTTTTTAAATATTTACACGGCACCATATTATAATATATACACTAGATTTATGAACTAATTGTTCAATAGAGTATCTACTTTCTTAACAAACTACAATATCTAATTATACTATTACCCTCAGCTTATAATGCTAAAATTAATTAACTTCAGAAACTAATCGTTCTCTAAAATCTGCCATTCTTTTAGTGAACATCCACTTAATTATTTCATTAATATAGTAATTTATATCTTACCGGTTAAAGATTCATCAGTAGGTATAACTATTACTATATTATATTATTGGTTAATCTTTAAGAGATATCTGTTGCCAAGAGCACGTGAAAGGGTTACATATTCAATATCAGTGTGATTATTTCATTATTTGAATAGGTACTATTGACATTTTAAAATTATTTTCTATTGACATTTCTAAGTTTAAAACGCTATTGTTGTGTCGTAAAGTAATAATTGATATGAAAGAATTATAACATAAGTCAGGATGTCAATATTAGGGTCTATCGTCGATTTTGATTTGATTTCTACTTAAAAAATCGATTTTTTGTTGTGAAAATTTGACAGTTGATTGTAGCCATATCTGTTTAAATTAAATTAATATAATATATTTTTGTAGTTATCAGATGTTTCAAAATCAACAGTTAACAGTTAGAAGTATTACTTTAAAAACCATTTTATTGAACTTTTCACAGTTATTAATTTCCATAACTTTTATTTCCAATCAGCTCTGACACATACCAAGGAAGAGATTGCAGGCCTTGCTATTGATTGTCAAGCATGCCCATCACAATTGGTAGACAGCCCCTATGGGTAAGTCATTTTGAAACTATCCTCAACGCTTAGAATGCTTATCGATTAATGGATTTTAATTGTATTATCTTTTGTTACATAATATTCAGCCATCATTGGGATATGACGAATTGTCCCCCATATTTACTTCAGCTGTCAAAACTATTCACATCATATTATTGAATTTATTGTATGCCTCTACTTTTTTACTTTCGTATTTATTGATTTGTAACCTTTATTTTTCATAATTCCCCGTAGTCAGGCTATTTATTTACTTTAGCTATGGAACTTCTTTTAAAGGTGTAAACATAGAATAATAATAATAATATGAGATAGATTTCGCAGAGGAAATCTTGCTTTGTTGCTGCAATTTTGCCAGTGTCTTTGTCTGTGCTTCTATCAATTTGTGTGTGTGTGTGTGGTTGTATCGGGGATTATCGACTGAACTTCGGAGTCGTGTGCTACCTTGTACATCAAACCAGGCAGTCAGAGCCTGGCTCTTTGTGATTGAGAAGTGAGACATAGAGGTTGGGGAGGTTAACAAACACACTGCGCTAATCGATACCGATCGATTGATATGTGATGTTTGTGATGCAAGGATGGCGTGGGGGGGGGGGAGGCGTGTTTGGTTGGTGGTGGGGAGGCAGGTGAGATGTCGTGTATTAGTCGTGTATGCGAGAGAGAAAGAGATGAAGCGTATAGAGAGGAATAAGGAAGTATCGACGTCGTCTATAGTGCCAAGGTAGCACAATTATCATCGAGGTCTTTGTTGTGTCTTTTCTGATGCGGCAGAAGGGCTACTTGTAATGCCTCGCTGACTGTGTTGCGTCAACTTACGGCACACAGAGCGAGAGATAGAGAGCTGAGCACACGCAGATTCTTCAGAGTGCAAAATAGAAATATTTGCAAATCGATAAAGTTGATGCGGATGCAATTGGCGACCGAGGATTTGAGAGGGATTCGACTGAACTGTAGCGATTTATTTCTACTGAGCAATATTTGTGCATTATTATGCACGTGACTTGCCTATTCAACGCGAGGAACCTTGCCGTCTTTGCAGATGTTACTTTAATAGCGTTTAGTAGTTAGACAACTCGAGGGACCATTTCTACCTACCAATGTGTGCTGTTTGTGGAAGTTGCGTGTGGTATTATTTATCATGGATTCAGTTATTACGTCTGACATTATTAACAACTCACTGTATGTTAAAGAAATTAAGGAGTCTTTATAAGACACAAACATTATAATTAAAATCAAGTATCACGAAATGATTTTACTCTTATTTATTATTGGAACAATTTGCCTGCAACGATTTTTTGTTTAAAGGTAGACTGCGTTATCTAGATAGTTATTGTATAAAATCGATGGTGATTAAAAGCCTATTGTTGCAATTAATCTTCGGGTTTATTATTCTATTGTGCAGTTCAGCTGAGAGAAATAATCGATTACCATTCAGCTTCCGTTCTATGCAAAATTCTTTCGATAGATTATAATTCTAATAATGGAAGAATACAATATATTGTCATCAGATCACGCCTTAAACTGATAGATATATAGTTTTATTTATGGGTCGTTCTTGCGCGCTGTATTTAATAATCAATAGCTTGGTATTGAGAATATGGCGCTGTTCTATCACTATGGCGACCGTTTTTATTTCTTCTAGCTATATATATTATGAGGCTGTATATACCTGTATATATCTGTGTGTACAGCAAAGTCAGGCAAGCAGGTAGTCTGAAGTCGATGAGGTATATGCGACACCCGTGTTCATGTGATAGTGGGAAGATCACCTATCGATGCGACTAACTGTCTTTCCGCCTTGTACGTCTCGGTATAATACTTGTTCTCCTATAATATATAGATTCCTCATCATCGTTTCTATAATATCCGAGTCATCATTCTTTAATCAAGCAACAACAAACATCCTTCTTCGGATTAGAATCGATCTCGCCCACTTTTTGTAACACTTCAACATGCTAGAATAACTTGGCTGTTTAGGAAGAAAGAGAATTGAGAAAGGTAGGGGACCGGGGGGGGGGGAGGGGGAGCCAGCAGAAAGCGACAACCTGTGGGGCTTTGTTTGCATTAACCTGTAAACTCCTTGTCGTCTATGATTGCTAAACATGGATAAAGAATTCATTTATGATTTTCAATACTTGAAATCTTCCTCCCCCCATCATTTTCTTTCATCAATTGTATCTTCGATATGTTCACCTGCCCTCTTCCTTTCATTTTCGACATCCGTTCAGTTTAGAGATTATCATTTACAGCAGTCGACATTCGTTGCCTCTCTCCTCTCCGTTCTAGATAGCTCTCAGCTCTCTCTTTCCCTGGCTCTGTTAGCCTCGGGTTAATTCCGAATTTTGTTGTTTCAATTTGAGCTCGCGCAATATGTTCTTGCGACGGGGAAATTTGACTGTCCGGAAAGTCACAGGGAACGGAACACTAGAGAGATGCGCAGGGAGAGAGAACAGTGTCGAAATTAGTGGATTATTTCGATCGATTAACTGGTTGAATTTCATGATATGTTTCTTATCCATTTAGAGTTGGTAAAGCAGGCAATGCACCTGTAGGTCTATGCTTAGCTTTCAATGCAGGGACGAGAGATTTCTGACTTCTTAGGGAGTGTTAACTACGTGTTTACACTTCAGGGTTGATCAACTGATTCGGGCCTGATGCCTTGTTTATTGTTGGGCTTTTAATTTTAGTGTTTAAAAAGTGGGGTGTATATAATATGATTTGCTTGCAAGATTTTGTTGGAACTCAATCATTTTTGGTTGATATATTTCAGGTCGATACAAGCTTCGGAAGAACTCGATCAAGGGAACAATAAATCACTACAAACGGTAAGAATTCTCCAAATTCAAAGCTATGTCTGGGTGACTTGTTCTTTGGACCAATTTTCGCCACTTTGAAAGTGTGTTTAATTCAATTAGTTATGATGGTCAACTTGGTTTTATGTTCAACTTGATTAAAATTTACTTCTTCAGCTCACCCAAAACAGTACAGAAATACTTTTTGTTCACTTTTAATGTTTCGTCATATTTTGAATTGTGAGCATATTTGAAGCAATGAACTGATTCAACCTTAATTTATCCGAAAACCCAATCAAGAATATCAAAGCGAAATTTCCTGATTAAATCGATGATGAAAATAACCCAAAGGAAGAATAATCCGAGTCATGCCGATGAAAAAGTCCCGGATATATAGATACTGATGCCTTTGTTGCATAAATATTGTTCTAACTTAGTTAAGAGATTGAAAGTAATTTTGTATATCTATTTTAAACTTGTATGCAACATGCTTCGTTTCAACAACATTTTGATTATATATAACTCTATTATTTTTATTGATTTATATGGTTTTCTAAATCGATTAAATCCACAGCTCAATTCTAATTACTATAATTTTTGAACAAGACCCGATCCAACTAATGCTTCGGTGAATATCCTCTATTTGCAGGACACCTACAATTGTCCGCATCTCGCAACAGTCACCCGACTCCAATCACAAGTCACCAGCCTGGAATACGCCTACACACATGAGATGGGCCAACTTAGGACGGCCCTTGCGGCGAAAACGGCGACACTCGATCGATTGATGACTGCTCTAAGAGACCAGGCGGGCTATGACTCCCTGCAAACCCTCATATCCATGTCGTCATTGTCGACACAAGCTCCACTACACCCGGTCGATACTTGTACAGCCAGTCAACATTCGGCAGATCTGGATGAAATGCCGGTCATATCGGCTGAATATGGTAATCTTTCAATTGTTATAAACTATTCTTTTTTTGTCCCGATTCGTGGTTAATTTATTCACACGTTTTGTAAGGGAAGTGTTTGATGTGAACAAGGGTTAACATTTATCGTTTCAAATCATATTCCGAATCTAGACTAGTAAATTTCCGCTTTCTAAATATGTCTACCGATAAAGTTTTGTCCCCGTACTGTCTATTAATTATCAGAAAGCGAGCAACTCTTATCAGTGATTGTCTCTTAAGATTTGTAACACCCCCAATTCCCCAGCTCCAGAATCCAGTTCAACAGCTGCTCCCTGTCAAGTCCTCAATCAGTTGGCTCTCACAGCCAACGTCTCTTCCCAACAACACCCGCCAGAACTCCATATTCAATCAGAGCTTTCCGGCAGCACTGCGCCCCCTCCCTCCAGCAACAAGAAGTCCCTAGCAACCACCGAAGAGACCGAGCTCAGCTCCTCTTCCGGGTCTGAATCTGCCGAAGCTGCAGGCGGAGGTGGTGGGGGAATGCTGGGCAGTTCAAACAGCGGGCCTCCGCTGGACACGACCTATGTGGCGCACACTGTTCGGGACCTGTTGAGCATGCACAGCATTGGACAGCGCATCTTTGCCAAGCATGTGCTAGGCTTGTCCCAGGGCACGGTGAGTGAGCTTTTGTCGAAGCCCAAGGCCTGGCACAAGTTGACGGAGAAGGGCCGGGAGAGCTACCGTAGGATGCACAGCTGGGCCTCTGATGGGGAGAATGTTCTCGCGTTGAAAGCGCTTACGCCGAGGAAAGGTAGGCTGCTGGTTCCTGGTCTTAAGGGCCGAGGATTTACTGTATTAATAACTGTTTTTATAATATTATGTTGTGCGAATTTAGAGTTGTGACATTTTTAAGTTGTTGGATGTAAAAGATTAATTAATTTATCTTCACATAATCCGTATTACTAACGAATGCTGTTTCTCTAATGAAAATATTACAAAATTTAGTCTCGTCGTTTACCATCGACTTTTGCGTCTTCTATTTAGTAACGTAAACGATTTCCTTATACGGATAGTTTAATTTAGCAGCTGGTCTTGTTTACAACTTTGGTCATCACAGATATCCAAATTGGTAAAAAATCCAGAACACGTTGTTGAACGAAAATCACTACATATTATTTAATTAGATTTAAAAATGCTAATTTAGTAAAAAATCGAAACATATTGCAAGAAAATGTTAAACGCAAAAATTCCTTCTTGAGAATTTGCATTCGATAATAATGTTCTATTAATAATTATTGTCTGGTAATACAGATTGTGCTGTCATGCCTAATATTATATTAATAAAGACATTCTCAATTTCAAATGTGAATAATTGTTTTTAAAACTAAACTATTTTGCATTCTTTGTTCATTTCCTTCCTTGTTTAATTTAATTAATTTATCGATTTCAATTTGAAACCGTCAGGCCACGTTAACTTCTCGCCAACCGTGTCCGTTAAAGAGGATCAAGCTACCGAAGAAAAAGTTTCTGAAATCCTTAAAGAAGCCAAAAAGGCGATGGCCAATGAAAATGGAAATTCCACCCGCCGAGAGGTAAACACATTTCATAATCTTCAAATTAATACATTATGTTATATTCAAGATCTTAAATTTAGATCCAATCTGGAAAGTTCGTTTAAATCATTTCTGAATTGTAGGATCACCACCACAACGGTATGAAGCAGGAAAGTTGGACTCCTTGTGGTCCCGAACGGGTAAGCCTCAGTGATCTGCCTCTCAACTTGGAAGCGTCCTCTAATCTTACCCAATCACAGTCACTCGTGCGTCAAATATGTTACCAGCAGTTGATCAAGTTGGCCAGTGCTGCTGTCAACCCAGAAGTAGTAAGTGATGATTTGAATTGCCCGAAAACCGCAAAATTCTATCTGCACTTGTTCATTTGTTAGATTTATTTGGTAGATTTAGTTTGAGCATCTTTTCAAAAGAATAAAAAATTTTTTAAGTCAATATTATCGGTATGAAATCATTTGGAAAATTGACATTTGTTCCATAGATATATAAATTGATAGAGAGGTTGAAGTGGTTTCTGCATCCATTCAAATTGTATTTTGCACCTTTCCTTCCCGGTTTCATAATTCAAATCCCGGCAACTGTTCTGCCTATCTATGGCTTTCAATATCTTTTTCTATATTAATGAAAATCCTAGAAATTGTCAATATGTAAAAAATTATGTTTATATGGAAAACACTAAAATGCTCTTACAAAAATAATGTACAATTTCTGCAACTTAAGACTTACATAATATTAATTGATAAAAGTATCAAACCTTTAGCACCAAACATTTTGAACTCATTTCTCCATTCTTGTTTATTTCT
>JAUZNC010039768.1:0-26840 GCA_034780395.1 Vannuccia rotundouncinata | reverse complement strand
AATTCGTGGATTAAATTCGATGAAGTCTTGAAGTTGAATTTTTGTCAGAATTGTATTTCTTGTGAGGCAATTTCCTGTGTTTAAAGTTTATCGTTCTTCTTTTATCAGATATCATGCTTCCTGTTCCCCTTCTCAATCCTTTGGCCGGCCTCATGAGCGGTATTCAACTGGCCAATCAGAATGCGGTGCAACTTCTCACGCCAACCAACCAGCGTCTGCAGGACAAGTCCGTGGACTCCTTCCCCCCTGGTGATCATGACACATCCTCGGGGGATGGCATCGAGATGAACAAGACCATCGAGCCAGACAGCATGGAGCCGCTGGATACCGTTGACATCAGTAACCGAGTCAAGGAGGTAACCAGACCCGTTTTATACCCCTTTTGATCATCGTGCACCACCTCTTGATCTGGATCACTAATTGTCCTCCAGCTCCTTCAAACTAACAATCTCGGACAACGAGTCTTCGGCGAGGCGGTTCTCAATCTCTCTCAGGGCTCGGTGAGCGAACTCCTGTCCAAGCCGAAGCCCTGGTCCCAGCTCAGTCTCAAGGGCAGGGAGCCCTTTATTCGCATGAAGCAGTGGCTGGCCGATGAAGATTCCGCAGCGGCACTCAAACGAGCGCAACTTGATCTTAAAAGTGAGCCCAGACTGTTTATTAAACCAGTCTACTATTATCGATTATCGACTGATCCAAAGATCCCCTTTCCATACTACTCAAATCCCTTCTAAACATACACACCTGTATTCTCTTCAGCAAACCGAGTTCGTAACCGTGGCTACACTGGAACCCCGATGACCATCTCTCCCGCAACCAACACCACAACCCCACTGCCCTCTTCCGCGTCCAGCATGCCCATCCAATTGGTAGTGGCCCCAACTCCAACACCTTCCACCAATGTCTCCACCACACAGCAACTACAGCAGCACCAGACCGTGATTGCGACTCCAACTCAACAACGTCGACCCTCCACACCTTCGTCTGCAGCACTGCCCAGAACCCCCAACTCCTCCTCGCAGCCACGCAACGGCACTGTTCTGCCTGTTTATCCGCCCAAAAAACCCAGAATTGTCTTCTCTGATAGTCAACGCCAGGCTCTTATTGAGGCCTACTCAAAGGAGCCATATCCAAGAATAGAACAACTTGAGGATATTGCGAAGAGGCTTTTACTACCTACTAAAACTGTAAGATATTGATAAATGCTTTATAGTGTTATAATAGATATTTTATTGTTCTTGATAGTCAAAAAAATATATTATAAATTAAAAAATCATTAAAATTCTTCCGATTTATAAAATCGATTATTTTGAAAACTTATAAATTTCAAAAAGACCCAATCGATAATTCATCAATATTCGGTACAGTAACTATATTTCTGACTATATTTCTGCATTTTTTATATATTTCTGACTATATTAAATGCATTTTTTATATATTTCTGACTATATTAAATGCCGTTTTTATATATTTTAATTTGCCAATTCAGGTGAGCAACTGGTTCCATAATCATCGAATGCGCAGCAAGACATTTCCTGGAGTAAGTACCGTTCAATCGAGCACTCCTAACGATTCGGTCGTCAACACCCTCATTATTGGTTCTCCCTCGTCCAATGATAAGGTGACTGTGTTGCCTGCCCTCCCTCGACTTGAAACTTGTGATTCACAAACTGACGAGTCCACCTCTCAATCAAATCTATCTAATGTTGAGATTAAGCCGATAAAAAGCGAGCCTGTCCAATCAGTAAAGGTCGAGTCTGTCCAATCATTAAAGATTCAAAATGTCCAATCAATAAAGGTCGAACCTGTTTTGTCGAATGAGGAACGGCCATGTGGAGTGTCTAATCAAACTCCCTTTGTTGTGAACAAACGCAAGCGGGCCAATCCTACCCGTCTATATCAGGACGTAAACGAGGAGAAAAGACTTTGTTTCGATGGCCTTGGGGATATTTTATCGCCTGTGAAAACTTAGTCCGTAATTTGTTTATGAATTAAAAACAGTCAGTGTTTCCGACCATTTATTAATAATTATTGGTTGAGTGATGATCATTTTGATCTTATTTTTAACTTTTTTAGATTTATAATTCAAACACTACTAACACAAATTTAAGTAGTATTTTAAATTTATAAAACATTTAAATGTATTATTATCAATTTTGTTTCGGCATTTTTACTCCCGTCCAGTGTTGACAATGGTTTTTCTCAACAATCAATTTTAGGGGGAATTTCTATTTTTGGCGATTAATTTCAAGATGATTATATCATTTGACTCATATTTTGACTCTATCTTGCTACATACAATTTCTTTGCTTTTTAGATTTCTCATAACTATTATTATTATTGTGGCCATCTAATTAATAATGGACACTGATAAATTACTCATTTTCTCTGTCTGTTTCTCTATTTTCTTGTGAATTAAACCACAACCCACTCATTTGCTTTATTGGCTGTTCAAATCTGGAATTTTCCAAAACCCTACCGACTCTTCGTATTTTCTTGACTCACTTTTGATGTTTTATACCTCCAATATCGAGTCACTCAATTACCGTTTGACGTATTTTTGTGTACCCTAACTTATTGACTCCTTTCCGCCCGCACACACCCATACTACAATTACATTGTTTTTTGGTATTTGTCCAGGGACATAATCTATTAATTCAATCAGTGCTTTATCATATACCTATTTGTATGAATTAATTGGGTGTTATCTTTTCTACTTCTTCATTGCACTGACCAATTTTATGTCGCACACATATTGATTATTATCTTGTAATGCTCACAATTCACACTACTACTTATACATACAGTTTATTTAGTAGTATAGCTTTTTTCAAAAATAGATGTAACAAATTAATCAGCGAAATGTTTTCAGGACCAATTATTCACACTTTCCTCTTTCTCTCTCTCATTCTCTGTACGTTTTTCGCCAATGTATATGGACAGGTGTATACTCATTCTAGTAAAGTATTAAGAATCAATTGGAGTAATTCTGTTTATTTTCTTCTGTTGAGAATAAACTTTCCAGGTCATTATCTTTTATTGCGTTTTTTCTTCTTTGTAAATATCTATTGTATTCTCTCTTACAGCATTGTTCTTTTGCGACCTTTGACATTCCAACAGTTTACTAATAATTAAAAAGATGGGATGTTCTCTTTGTATGTACTGTACTAGCTTTGCACCAGTCTGTGTCATCTTTATGTCATTAAAATCCATCCACCACAGTTGTATATTTAAATGGTTGTGAATGTTTTATTGTGTACAATATCAATCAATCGAACTAAATGCCTTATCTCCTAAATGGACCACATAACTTCAATTCTTCTTAACTTGACATTTCTTGTGTGCAGTATTCTCTTTTCAAATCGGAACTGTACTTTACACATATTTATGGCACTCGAGATGAGTATTCAGTATAATCTTATGTTATATATTAAATGTTTCAATTTGTAGTTATCTTTACTTTACTTTAATGTTTATAAATGCTTTTGTTTTATTCGTTGACATTTCTGTAATTATGTGTTTGTATATTTCTCTTATGTTTTATTCAATTATTATTATTTTATGTTTTTGTCACGTGTCAGTTACGCATTTTATTTAGTTGGTAAGGCTAATTTATTAACCGTACAATCAAAAAGACTGTCAAGTCAACTCTTAACATATCTTTTTCTCTATCTTCGATAATAATAATAATAATAAAGTATTAGCGCGAGTCCTCTTTCTAACTCAACTCTGTGTGTTTTCTGTTAGTTATTTAGAATAGGTATCAGATCTTATTCTTTATTTCTACAATTGAAACAAACCAGCGCTTCTACTTTCGTGTTTCCGACGTTATTGGTTGGTTTTATGTGTATACTTTAAGATTTGTATTTTGTATTGATATATAATAACAATTATTTGTCCCAAATGTTATTCTCTGCATTTTGATTATTTTTGTTGTGGGGTATAACTAAGCGTGTGTTAATTAGTTTATTTGAATAATCATAGAAATAATTTTTACGAATTAAAAAATAGGATTTTACAATTAATTTATATTTTATTTTTTCAAGTTATGATGTATGTTTAAAGTTAATGTATCATGTATAAAAGCTAGAAATGACAGTTTAAACTACAAATATTATATGAGCACAATGATGGAATATTTAATGATGAACACTCATCAAATATAATTATAAATGTAGTGATATACAGAATATAAATGAAAAATTTGGATAAATCTGGAAATGTCAGTCTACTTGTTAGTGTAAATATAAATGCAGTGATCCTTATTACATTTTGCTAAGTCAAGGAAGGCTAGGATGCTATATTGGGATCTCTCATCACTGATTGCATGGACGTAACATGTGCGCTGTTATAATGTATGTGTGTGCGGAAGTCTTCCACAGTTTAGCACATTGGTGTTTCTCTGCATTACCTTCCTTACTTACAATCGCGTCGTTTTGGTTGGCCGGTATTCAACAGATCAATACGGACAGTCTTCATTCTAGGTTATACTTTGCCGGGTTTCGTCGTATATGGGGAGATACAGACGAAATTCCGGAACATTTTCTACAAACGTAAAAAGGCAGTGAAGCCAAAGTCTAATTTTTATCACATGGAATAATAAAAATCCCATTTATTAATCAAACAACTTGAAAACTACTATTTTCCAATTCTTAAACATTGAAGCGATGCCCGAAGATAGCTCTTTTTTAATGTCAAGTCGGACAAGAAGAGGTAAGCAAATTATTGAATTTAAGTAATCAATACATCATATTAAATTAGGATTTTACAGAATCCTTTTAAGTAGGATATACTTATTTATAAATTTCCAAAAAATTTCAATTCTAATTAATCTTATAAGATTTAAATCATTGTAAAAAGTTTTATTTATTTATATATAATTGATTATGTAAATGTGTTGAATTATACGTTTTGAATTGTTTATATACAATTATAACCATAAAATAATTGTTCAATTATCTATTATTAGAATATTATTTAAATTTTATTGATTTGAAAATATAATAACATAATATTTTATATAATTTATTGTTTTAAAATGCAAACGCACGCAGTAACTATGTCTACGGCAGTTTATTATAATAAATATTCACTTAAAGCTGGTATGTCTCGATCCTCATGTTATATTGTACCATATAGAAGAAAATGTAAAAATAGGACTTTAATTCTTCGTAATAATATGTTCTAGGTAGTGTACATGCCGAAGTATCTATAATTGATCGTCCAAGTCTGGGTGTAATTGTTTAAAACTCGGGAACATGGCAGAATTCTCCATCGCTAGTAAAGACAAAATATGACAAAATTATATCCTGAAAATGTTAGTGACTTAATCCGCAAAAGTTGATCAAACTTGATATAAAATCATGCATAATGAAGAAGGTCATGTTGTAATCATTGACTGATATATAGAGTTATTAAAAAACTGTCTGAAGGTTTTAAATATATTTATTAAAATTATTGCATCATGCTTCAGCAGTCATAATCTTACCATATTTGATCATCTTACTAAATAGTCCTTTGTGCGTAGTTAAAAAGTAATAATTATAAAACCTATTAGAAAAATTATTGACGTCATATAAAGTAAGTAATTTGGACATACATCCTTGATTTATGGTTATCATTTATGCTTAAGTCAACCAAAATGTGACCATGCAGGTATCGGTTTGATTTCTCCAATGTATTCTAAAATGTTTCTGATTAAATGGTTCACTATTAGTACTAAAAATTGTTACGTAAACCAGCAATTAAGCAATATGCACACACATTTTTAGGTATACAAATATATATATATATATGATACATTACTAAATTATGCATTACTAAATTTTATTTCTTATAAAATGGTTATTTATATGTATCTAAAGCTTCTAGCTTCTGCATAAGCTATAATACACAATAGAATCGATATCTTTTTATTCTAGTTGGTCAAAATATCCTAGACGTGTGTTGCTATTAGAGTAACATTTTATTTGTAAAACCTTATATTTCATTAATTGTATAGAATCGATCGAAAAATTTAATTATATAATATATATTTCATAAAAGTAACTATAACTTATTTGTTTGCCCAAAGACCTCAGTTTGAGACATTTAATATGCTATTATCCATAAGATTACGCTTTTAAGGAATTAAATCCTGGTTTGGCCATTATTGAGGCTAATTCTCCCAGACTATAACATATATTGAAGTAGGAATTTGAAAGTTATATAACTTTTCACTTTCTAAATGCATATATTCCAAATTAACAGAACAAATTATTTATATCTTTACAGATCTGACCTTATCTCCCGAGGACTTAAACCCCTCCACCGGGTCCCGGAGTCCCCCAAACCACTTCGGAGGAGGCTCACAGCAGCGCAACACTCCTGGGAAACTGGCCCAGGAAATACACGACGAGTTCCTCATCTGCAAAATATGCTTGGACAGCTACAAGAATCCCAAGTGCCTCGCTTGTTTGCATACTTTCTGTGAAATGTGCATCGACAATCATGTGATTTCAGAAGCCAGCTATAAGAAGTACTGCGACTATCGAGACTTCACCTGCCCCCTCTGTCGTAAGAGAACCCAACTTCCGATCGGCGGGGTGAAGAAACTCCCCGACAACTTCCTCGTCTCCAGTCTGTCGGAGATGGTGGACCGGCAGAAACCCGGAAGTAAGGTCAACTGCGAGATCTGCGCCCTCATCTCGAAGCAGGAGAGAGAAGCCTGTAGTAAATGTCTCGAGTGTAATAAGCATCTTTGCCAGGCGTGTGTTGAGCTTCACAAGAATACCAAGGTGACCCGGGATCATTCAATCTTCGACGTCAACATTGAGAAGGACGTCGTCTGCAAACAACACGACGAGGAGGTGGTCCGGTTCTACTGTGAGCCCTGTGAGGCGTGCATTTGTGTGCTGTGCACCTTCAATGAACATCGGGGACACGAGGTGACCAGCTTTGGGGAGGCTTCGGGCAAGTACAAGGCTTCTATTGAGGGCTTATTGGAAAATTGTAAAGATAATATTGGAACCTTTGAAGCTAACATTGAGCATGTTGGAAAAACACAAAAAATCATTCGGGAGACCGAGCAGAAGATTCATGATCTTGCCATTGATTTCATTTCAGAGGTAAGATTTTTTTAATTCTTCGACTGATTTGAATTGATATATTGAGATTTCAACAAAGATTACAATTTGCTTATATAATGATGATACCAAAGAAAAATTATATTATTAGATTTATACAAGCATATATTTATTATTTTATTAAACGTATCATAAAAAATAACAAGATTTTTATTACTGAATTTTTAAAAAAAGTATTATTCATTGTTAGTAAACAATATTATGTGCCCATCTGTGGATCAGATGTCTTACCGCAAAACGGTTATAGACTAACTAATTTTCATGAACTACCTAATTGCGTAGGAAAATAGTCAGATCCTGTTATGGTTCGTCTAATAGATATTTAGAAATGACTTTAGAATGCAAAAACAGATAGACATGTACATACGCACATAGAAGAAATTCATTGATCACGTGTAGATGACTAAAAGCCGCAAGAATATTGAAGAAAGTCTTGCCAAAGTTCTAGTATGCGGGGGATAAATTTTTATAATTTTGAAGTTATGTGTTAGATACACAGTTGAATAATTGATTTAACATGACGCATGTTTAACATGATATCCATGTCTCCAAAATATAATATATTATGCAGATATTTTGCTTAACGCACGAATTGATAATTGATATAAATGACGAGTATTATTTATTAATTTAACAGTTTTTTCCACCATTTCATTTTTTCTGATTAGCCATAATTAATTAGGTTACATTTTTGAAAACAAATGTAATTTTATGTTTTTCTTTGGAATCTAGATTTGGTGTTTGTAATTCAAATAGGATTTATTATAAGTTTCGAAAGAATCAAATATAAATTCTGTAAAAAATATATCTTCATAAAATAGATACTTTGAATAAATGTATAGATATTTATTCCTAGATCGAATACAATTTATCTATTTATATAAAACATACTTTTAAATTTAGTTATGTTTGAAAATTTTGATATTTTTGGATTATTAGCAAAAAATGTACTCTTTAAACTCAGCTAAAACGTTGGCAAATAATCAAAAGGACTAGCGAGATATAAAGAGAATTTATTGTAGTACTTATTTGTAATATAAAAAAGTTCTACCTTAATTGGAAAACATTTTAGCTAAGTTTAAAAGTATGTTGTCTTTAACCTTCGCGCCTTTTGTCATACAAACAATAATTATTATTGTCAGAAAAGAACGCAATATAAGTTGCAATGCACAAACAAAAGTCAGTTCACCTAATAGAATATCGAGGGGATCTTAGAGTGTAATCAAAAAGAAATCAATACATTCTTTCTAGCATTAGGGGATCCTCAATATTTGTATTTGGATTGTAACCCCACACCGAAATGTCGGAAATTCAAATTGCCCGCCTCCAAAAATAAAACCGTAGGCTGTTCAAAATGTTTTTCAAAATTCTTTGCTATATATTTTTTGCAAAAGGTTGTACAATACATGAACAACCTTTTGCAAAGGATTTATATCTATCAAATTACTGAAATAAATTTTTGGTTTGCGGCTATTAAATTAATTATAAATATTTCTATATCAAATATTTATAGACAAAAAGTCGTACATAAAAGTCGTATTGAAATAGTCTTATTTAAAAATTGTATTTATATAATCGTATCTAAAAAGTCTTATTGAGATTGTCGTAATAATTAAAGAAAAGTCGTATGAAAATTAGTTTTATTCAATATGCTAGAAACATAAATTTAGTTGGGGTTATATATATTGATTGAATTATTAACACCAATCAGTGAATACTGTTACTTACATACATACATACATACATATGCCTACCTAGCTACATTCAAATACTACGAATTTTAAAATACGACTTTTTTATTTACGATAAAAGAAATACGACTAACTTAATTTTACGATTTTACACTCGCACCTGTTATATTTTATACTACTGATAAGTTGTAAGTAGAATATGTAAATTCTATATATTATTGTTATATAAAAAAGTGCAGTTGGGCGTTTTCAGACGATAATTTAGAATGCCACCTTTCTGATTAAATTAGAAGGAAAAGAAGAATACTTAAAAAAAATATATTTTTACATATTTATCTAAAAAATTAATATTATGTATTTATTAATTAATTAATATTATCTATATTTTTTTCCATAAATTGATGATCATTTAATATTGTTAAAAGTGTTTTGTGGATAAATGTAATAACATAGTTGTTTAGAATTCCTCTCAGTTCTTTAGCTTCTGTATAGTCTTGATGCGCATAATTTTTAAAATATATATTTTGCATTGAACAACTACTGAATATACAGGACAAAGAATACAGAGCTGGCGACAAGAACCCTCCCTTCTCACTCTATGCTAGGCTAAAAGCGCTAAAAACTGGGAACTGTTTTAATCTATATTTATATATCTATAAATCTATAATATATCTATATCAATAATCAATACGAAATTCATGGGAGTTATTAACGCATTTATTATTAATGAAGGGGTAATATAAGCTCTATATTCTCCATAAAAAAATACTGACTATGACTTGTCATAACTAGTAATGTGTAAATTTAGTTGCAAACTATTTTTTAGAGTGGGGGTTCTTGTCGCTCGCTCTATTTTCTTTAATACTATAAAATTTCTATATACTATATCATAAACTCTCTATGCTATATCTATATATAAGCGCCATAGACAGAATATTACGAATTTATTGGTTCATGAATCCATCCTTATGAGCTACTCGAAGATGATTTGGATCGCAGAATTCAGTTTTGCAAGTGGTTCCAGGAAATGGAACTTACTAATCCAGAATTTTCAAGGTTGGTCTTGTTTGCTACGAGGCAATATTCAAAATGGATGGTGAAATAAATAGACATAATTATACTTATTGGGTGAAATCCAATCCACACTGGATGGAAGGTTTTAAATGTGAAGCAAGTGAGAAAGTTAGGGTCTGGTTTGGTCTCATCGATGCGACCATAATTGGTCCGTTCTTTGTTGAAAGGAACGTCACTGCAGAAAGCTACTTGAATATGCTTGCAACATTTCTGATGCCAATATCCACAATTTAGGCACAATAGATTATGGTTTATACAGAATGGAGCGCCACCCACTTCGAGATAGCTGAATACAATTTCTGAACACACAATTTCTTGCAAGGTGGATTGGGAGAAGAGGCCCTACAGAATGGCTTTCAAGGTTACAAGACCTCAACCCGGTTGATTTCAGCATATAGGGTTATTTATAAGTATTAGTATTTTGTAACAAAATGTCACTCGATACAAGGTCTCGATTTGGTTCCTGTCATTATTGCGCACTGCACCCACTTAACTACTATATTATATGCAACTCTATCTTAAATTTATTTCAAGTTAATTAAATCACATTTTTCACATTAAAAAAGAAATACCTTTTATGCGACAAGTTAAAAAACGAATTTGTAAATTAAATGTTTTTAATATCAAGCGTTTAATTGCAAACTTTATATAAGGTTCCTTTGAAAATTTAGGAAACCTATATTTTAGAAAAATATTTAGAGTAAACGAATTGACCAGTTGTACCTACATATGCACACATTCGGTTAAAGCAGTGTACCTTACAAACTATAAGCCGAATTGAAAATTAATTTTCTAATTAAAACAAACACACATTGACACCTATATTGCTTGCATAGGGAAAATGTCTGGTACACAGAATATGCAGAATACAAAGAACTAGTCGCAGAACTGAAGCAACGCCGTTCATCAGGTGAAAAGTGATCATAAAACATGGTAAGATTGTTGTAACACGAGACTGACTATCAGATATAAAATTTGCTCTTCGGAATGCGAGATCCATTAACTCAAAAATTCCAATAATATGTGACTTTGCAAACAAACACGTAATCTCAGGTACAATAATGAAATTCAAATAGTGATCCCGCGCACTTATACACTTTACGGCTCCCGTGCTTTTGCAGTGTCTGCTGCATCCTTGTGGAATGACCTCCCAACCGATATTAAATCTTTTCCTATAATCTCTCTTATTAAATCTGATATTAAGACATTTTTATTCAAAACTGCATACAATATCTAACTTCATTTATTGACTTCCTTCCTTACAGTATGTTACTATTTTTATCTCATCTCAGCGCTTTGAGAAACCTTGTGTAAGGCGCTTTATAAATATAGTTTATTATTATTATTATTCTTTATTCTTTCAATTATCTTTTTAAAATGTCTTTGGTTGTGCTCGACCTGTAACGTCCTGGTGTCCGGCCTTCTAGATCCGTCAAAGAGAGAAGTTGATGATCGAAGAG
Organism: Vannuccia rotundouncinata; assembly: GCA_034780395.1. NCBI lineage: Eukaryota > Metazoa > Platyhelminthes > Proseriata > Coelogynoporidae > Vannuccia > Vannuccia rotundouncinata. The sequence goes on along the minus strand of JAUZNC010039768.1, from coordinate 15,494 downwards.
ATTCACAATATCTACGGCCCGCAGACGATGGCTCTAATCGAGAAGGTGGACGAAATGGAATCCCAAGTTCAGACTTTACGCAGTACATGCAGTCTCACTGAAGTGGTTCTCCACGGGAGGGATATAGAATTGCTCTTGCTGAAGAAGAATGTGGAGGAGAAGTTGGGGGTGTTGAGCAAGGCAGCTTCACAGTCCCTGCCCAGTACGATTAAGAAGGAGATTCGATTCTTGCCGGGACAATTAGATTTGGGCTGTGTGCAGGACATGGACCGACCGGTTTCAACAAGTTCACGTTTGTCGAAAAGGTACAACAGCAATATCATTTATTTAGTTATAAAACAATGCACAATTGAATGTGTCAATATATTGATTATAATTTGTGAAATGAAAATAATCAATAGCTTACTGATGAAAAGGGATGTAGGAATGTTGGTTTCATTGACGGACCAAGGGAAATCGAATGTGTTTTTGAACGTGTTTTGAGATATTCGAATATGAAATATATTATTGATCTAGACAGGCAAACTGATCAAAAAACGTCCAGAGAGCATTTCAATTATATACGGTATTAGTTTCGTTTTTAAGAGGGTATTTAATCAATACTATATATTTCAATAGGCTTTTGATCATTATATATTGATTGAATTCCCTCTTTTAAACGAAACTAATACCGTATATAATTGAAATGCATTAATAACTCCCAGGAATTTCGTATTGATTATCGATATAGATACATTCCTTCGCGGACGTTTATTACTATTGAATTTTGGTCAGTTTGCAGGTTTAGATAAATAATATATAAGTTATTGGTTGGTTTGTACAACCACTTGCGCAACTTAGTAACAGACATGTCTATTTTGAATTGGCGTTTTTTGCCAGGATCGACAGAAACCGAAACTAAGTGACAACAATCAGCTAGACTACCAATATAGTTAAACTTAAACAAAGATAGTACAAATATCTATGATCTATTTAGATAACAAATAGATATTTATTGCAAATAAAATATTTAATATTGCAATTTAATAAATGCAGTGATATAAATATCAATAATCAATAAAATCGATAATATATGCGCTTGTCTTATGTGATAAACGAAATAGAAATCACAAAGTATTGATTGATTTTCCAAAACTCTACATTTTAATTTTCATTTGTATTAGTCGACCAGAAAGCTACGCGGACATCTACCAAAACTCCACAAACGGTGTCCAGACCCAAACCAGCCAAGAGTCTTCGGAAAATCCCTCCTCAGAAAATGATCCCTGTTCAGGATCTCCCCATCTTACCTCCATGGCTACTGGCACTGATCCTCTGATCCAGCTGGACAAGGGCGTCAACACTCGCTCTCGAAGTCTACAACATGCCGAGGGGAGCGGGGCTCCACGGCAGAGACGACGACAGAGGAACCAAGTCGAACAGCCGGCGGAAATGAGTCCACCGACAACAGGAGGCGAGGAGGTAGTTTCGGACTCCTTCGAGTCGACGACTGAGTCTGGTGTTCTGGTCCCTCAGGATTTGGAAATGTGTAGCGGAGATAATGAGGAAGATAATAATACTACTTATGCTGAGTTCATCCTTAACTTTGATTGATGGCACAATGAAGGAAGGTTTTTATATACACACAAAGTGCGCCTTTTAAAATGTATGCAATAAAAGATACTTTCCAATAGTTACGTCCAGAGCAAAGATATTTACACATGGTTAAGATGTGTCAAGAGGTGCTAAAATACAATTAATGGAGGTAATCAGCATTAACATTATCTTTTCCATTTCAACTTGACTGATCAAAAATATTGAATTTTTAATTGTATTACAGCGAAATTCGAATCTTTATATTCAGTTTAATACAAGAATGACGATTATTGACTCCCTCGAAATATCTTTAGTGCAATGATTCGAGGTATTCATTTTAAAATAGCCAAAACTTTGACAACTAACATTTTTATACTAGACGGTAAATTCATTTTTAAATCATAAATATGGATTTACTTTAAACCTCACACAATAAATTAGTTCTTAGATAATAATGTAGTTAAAGCGCTTTGTCTAGATTCAATTTTTTGTTTGAATTAATATTTTTCAGTAATATTTGATGGAATCTAAACACCAATTTTATACTCGTAGATTTGCCGATTTCATTTCCTTAAAACAACAATATATAAAAACTCATTTTAACCATGGGGCACATATAGTAATGATTGCAAACACAATTTATGGAATAAAAACCCTTTTCAGTATATTGATTAAAGAATAAGATCCAAATTAAAATCTGTGAGTGCGCTGAAAATATCAGCAACATGTGACACATATTCAGATGTTTCAATCTAAATCCTACTTCAAAAAGGTTTATTTAGTTAGCAACCGCAGGGACTATTATAACAAATAATGCCCTGCCAGTAACATTTATTGTATGTACAGAATATTAAAATATTAAACTTCAACATATTTATGTGCGGAATATTCTTCATAATAAATACAATCAATCGTAAAACAAAAACGACTCATTTTAATGTAATGTCTATGAAATTTTCTTACATTTATTTTGATAACTATTGTCACTGTATACAATTTTATGTAAATAACAATATTTTGTGCCTTATAGATGTATACAACTTATAGCTATATTACGTTGATAGCACTATTCAGCTATATTTGCAAACATTGTTTTTCTTTTTATTTTAATATTCAATTTGCTTTCAAAAAAGATTTTCTCTGTACTATTATATAAGTACAACGAGCAACATTTGATATCCTTTATATCCTTTGATATCACCAAACAGAAAGCCAGGCAGATATTCCATAATTAACATATTTCGTATTAACATAATTCCTAGGCCATATATTTACCCAACATATACTGAACGACTTGTTAATAAGCTCTATAAAAGCTGTATATACGAATAATTAATTGTACCTACCAACCTTTACAACTATATATATACAAAGTTAATATCCTTTTCAGCTTAAATTTTTATGAGACATAATTTTAACCAATTGATGAGTTTGAAATAGAAAATAAAAAGTATATATAAAATCATTAAATGTATCATTTTGTAAGAGTTTCTGTGAACACATTGAAATTATAGTCTGTTATTTAACTTCGAGATGTGTATACCCGTAAAGAAAGGGTTAATATCTTACATATATGGTATACTCAAAATATTTAAAAAAAATGATTATGTAAATATAAAGATTAGCTAATGTTCATATATGCATACGTTTTCAATTGAAAGTAACTAAGTGAAGGATGTAAGGATATTAAATACTACTAGAACTTGGCTTTAAGATGTACTATATAGAAAACATCTCAGCAAAATCGCAGTAATTTAAATTAAAAAATTCGAATTCTTCCGAACTGCATATTAAGTTGATATAGTGTAAATGCCTGATCTATATTTCTTTGCCAAATTGTGCATTTTCTAAATGGGTTCGTTTTAGTTCTACATTCGAATTTGATTTTTTTCATTCAAGATATCTTGCCTTTCTACCTATAACTAAAGATTACGAGTACATCTCTGTGTTATTCTGCTGCTATTCTTGACTTTCACAGAATATTTATGACAACGGAATCTGATTCAAATATGTTTTGTTTTGAAAATTACCAATATTTGACTTTTTATAATGTTATATCCTTGTAAAAATATATTTTGATCTCATTCTATAAATAAACGTGTTATCATTGCTATTTACATTAAAATAGTCCATTTTAAGCTTGTACTTTTTATTTAATCAAATGATTTTTCTTCCCATTTATGCCATCACAATAAATTGAAGTGAAGACGTCCATGAATATTTTATGTTTAGAAATAAGTTGCTTTAATTCATTCAGTTACGAAAAAATACAAATCTTTTATGAGTTGTTATTCTTAATTAATATCTTCAAAACAGAGAGTATAAAATTTGTCAAGTACCTTTTTTAACTATAGAAAACATTTTGAAATTTTAGATTACATAAATGGATATTCAAGTAATTTAGAAGGTAAACACTCAATTATTTAAACAATAAAACACTTAAAAATATAAGAAATTTGAAAAAGAAATTTAATAAAATATACTATAAAATCCAGTCCTAAACTGTTTGATGACTGAAATGAGTATTTTTAGTTTATCATATGTTTTTCTATCTCATTCAAAGCAATTATTTTGGAATCAGTTCCAGAAAGTTTGGAATTACTTTTTTCAAAAGATTATTAAAATAATTAAAAATGTATTAAATAATCTGAAATCAAAGTAGGAAGAAGATTAACTAACTGTAGTTAGTTAATTTTAAAGTGAAGGATTATGTGAATTCTTTAAAAATGTGCTTCATATCTTTACGCAATAAACGTATACTATAGTTCATATAGTTACATAAAGTATCCACTCAATTATGCATTCAGACAACTTCTGTCAAGTACAACTGCGCATAAAGAACTCCGAATAGCTATAGGAACTTCAAAGTTCACAAATAACTGAACATCGAGTTTTAATGAGATCTGTTACCATGTCAACTTATACATGAAGATATAAGCAAATTACATAATACAACTATAAAATACGGAGGCGAAACTGTTGGGTTAACTTATGACGCGTACCGACGTCAGTTCCTTACTCAAACTTATAATAGTTATACGTATATAGAAAAATAATCTACATACCTCCAAATTGTAATTGTTAACTTCCTCTGCTGCACTACACTAATCGATATATGCGCACTGCAGGTTACTCAACCTTTTTATTTACTGTGGCTAGAAGAGTATGCATAGTGTGTTGAGGAGAGCTAGAGAAACCTTAAGGCTTAACGGAAAGTTCTCAAATTTATTTATATAATTCTAATCGATTATAATTAGACATTGTACTGAATAATAACATAACTTTTAATAAATTGGTATCTAACTTTTAAAGATGAAAGTATCTATAGTATCTTTATAGTTCTTTTATTTACTATATTTGATTGCATATAGTCAATTACCTCCGTACAATTATGAATATATCGAAGCTATATAAATATTAAATACCTACAGTTTATAATTAAATTATCTCTGATTACAATATCCTTCGTCTAAAAGATTTTTGTATAACGAAGCCTGTTTAACGATTCGTGTTTAATGTATAAGCTTAAACATTATTTAATAAATTAATTGCCACAATAAATGGTAGAAAAATAATGAAATAGGGAAAACTAATTGAGATTGAGGTTTCTCACATTTGACTTGAAAAGTAAGAGTAATATAAACCTTCGCGTTAAAAAACATTTGGTATACAAACGAAAATGAAATAATCAGTGTGTGAACGGTATATGTTGAAATAAATCAAAAATATAATAAATATAAATATATTTCTTAACCTCTATGTGCAATTTAGCGAGTGATTTTTAAAATAAAAAACATGTTCTAATAAAATGCATAAAAAACAAAAAAAACAAATAAAAAACAAATACATCCTAACAAAATACACTAATCAGCTAAATTATTGAAATTTTGATAAAAATTTAAAAAAAATAAAAACTGTTTTTTCACAGCAATAATTTAATTCTGAAGTAAAATTAAAAACTTCCATTAATACCGGCTGGCAAAAGAGAATACCACGCCCTCTACCGAGCTTATTGATTCGTAAATTGCATATAAACCAAATCTTCTCGACATGTTGTTTTTTTTTAATGTAGAATGTTTTCTATGACAGCTGTGTGCGTCTTGGGCGTATGCATTTATAGAACAACAATGTTCCTATGCCTTCGAAAAGTCTGTCGCATTAAGATTACACTGCAATCTTGTCACTGTCAATGTTTGTCGGACTTTGAAAATCTATGGAGTCAGAAAGCGATTTCAAGTGGTTTTGTTTGCATGTTTTGTGAGCACTCTAATCTTGGCTTTACAGACTTTATATCCTGAATAAAACTACACTACGCATTCTACGCAAACTACGTTATTCCTACATTCTCACTCCTTCAGAATCACAGTTATTGCGCAACCTGAAACTGGATTTAGAACAAATGAGGCCATATAAAAGGTTATTTAATCAAAAGAAATAAAATTTAAAGATTAACATGACATTTTTTTTTCTTTGAATGTATAAAGCTCTATATTATTCAAAGTTTTGAATAATCATTTATTCTTTGTATTAAAAATACATTGAAAAAAAGTTTTTTTATTAAGGTGAATTAATCATTTAAGCAGAACTATTGATCTATTGATAACATAACATAACATTAACAGAATATATCTTCACTTTAACCAAGACAAACAACCGATCTAGTTTTCAGAGTAACATCAGGTTGTCAAGGTAACCGATGACGATTACCGTATAGAAAATGTATTATACCACTATCGGGATCGATATAGCTTCGTAACTATCAATAGAATTTTTGTTGTAATATTTTTAAAACTTCTTAAATTGTATAAAATATAGTCAGACGAATTACTATAAACCTTCGTTTAAATCGTTAATATGTTTATCTAACTTATATCTTAGCTTAAATAAAATTATGTATATATTATAAGCAAATTTTCAGAATATTATTTTAATTTTGAAAACTAAGAGGATTTCTAAATTGTAAATTTTAAATTATGGTGGAATTCAGTAAAGAGAACAAATATCAAATAAAAGACAATTACAAGAAACGTGACACACTGTGTCTAAAAATTTGGTCTTATATTGGAACATTTATTTGAGAAAATGCCCGCATGATACAACTTGAATTATACTTAATCTTCAAACTGTAATATTGATTGATTTGATCTACAATACTGAAAGACAGTTAATATATTTTGTGCTGCGTGAATGAATATCAATATGATTTTTATGAGTAAATTTTGTCGCTTGAAAATCATTTTTATTAGTTAAAATAAACGTAAAATTCAATAAAAGTAATAGAATTAGATTTTTAAAATTTTATTGGAGAGTGTTATTATATTCTATTAATTAACTTTTTATTCTGTCATATCAGATAGTAATATTCGGTATTATCATATTTATTTTAAAGGAATGTAGATTTATTAGTATTTGTTTATAGATTTTTTAATAACTAATTTTTATACACAATACTCTCAAACTTTCATAGCTTTTAGATTATTATATATTTTTCAAGCTCTTAAAAATGTTACATTATAATATTTTACAGTTCTACAAATATTAATTGTGACAAAGTACAACAGTAATGTATTATATATTAACAGCCATGATCATTAAAATTCGTATTAATTTCAGAACAATGTATATATTTATATTAATAAAAAAACAAAAATATGTATACTCAATTTCGACAATGCTTGTAAAAATAGAAGAATAATACCTCAGAAGTTTTATATACAGGCATATAGTATGTTGGCATATGTAGTGTTGCTTAACAATATGAATATATTTATATAGTTAAAATTACGTGTAGTACTTTGTTATCAAGGACCACCTTTGCACATAACCATTACTTTGTTGTACTCCTGCGGCAATTTGAGGTATAATAAATAGATATATGTATGTGCTTTTTAAATATAGAGATATGAAATAAATATATATTGCGTACATCGATACAAAACTTGGTAAAATAAAAATCTAATACAATCGATGTAAAAATATTCAATTAAAATATGTTATCATTTGTTTTCTGTGAAGTATAAGGTTCCTTATAATGTTCCTTAGAAAAGGCTTTCATCATTTGAAATTGAAATTAAAAGTGAAATGATATAATCTGTAATTACCAGCTATGAGATATGTGTAATTGGTCGATATGATTAAAGCATCAAACAAAGGAAACAGTTATAACTATTCGGACATTACATAACAATATAAATTTGCTCAAGTTCATCAAATTAAAAAAATAGTACTGAATAAAACCAACAAATAAAAGTTATAGAAGTTGATAATTCAACAAATTTGAAAATAATACTGAAGTAATTTTATTACAATATATTGTAAAAAAACTCATAGTTAATATTGTAATAAGAATGCACTATTGCGTTGATAAAAGGCCGATTGTTGAATAAAATGTGACCGGTGACCGAAAAAGAACAAAAAATTCGCACCTTCACCGCCAATTATCTGTAAAAGAAAATAATTGAAGCAATACATTTAAATTTCATTCTAGAAAATAAGTAACTTTAGTCTAATTAGATTTACATTTTTTGAATAATTTCAAATAAAAATGTTATGCAACCACGAACGCATTATTATACAATGTAATAAAGAACTGTGTTATATTATATAATACAAACTATAATAACTCCTTGTATAATCGGACGAATTATATTTGTATGCAAGTGTTAATATTAATGATACGCACATCTTCAGTAAAATATTGGAAGTCTATTGTATGTAAAAATCACTAAAATGTGAACTTTGGATTTTTGTTTCAGAATAAATCTTGCAATTTTCCAATAATATAAAAATCAAAAAAATTTATTCTCCTTAAAACAATTCATCTGATCAATGTTTACCTGATTTCACTTAGATTAAAAACATCCACAACAGCCCCTTTCTCGACTATCTGGATCATCTTTGAAATGATTCTTTAAATCGAGAATGATCAAGAGATCCCTGCTCATAAAATATGGTCTCTCTGGTGAGCCATCATTCCTCTCCAGATCCTCCATAACGCACATAAACAGTGTGTCCACCGCAAAACTGTAGACACTAAAGAACAGCGTAGCAACAATATAAGTACCAATCACAATGATAATTATTGGCACGAAGAAATAGGTTGTTTCTGGCCGGAATTGCTTCATGTAAGGCAGGGATCCATCAAAAAAGAAGAAAGACATGGTACCAACAGCTCCACACATGAGTAACTTTCCAATGAATAGCACGAAATCCGTGACCTTGTCTAGAACAACCAGTCGAACACAATTTCTCAAAATGAGAAAAAAGGCGTCTTTAGCGGCTGGACAAAAAGACTTTCCGTAAATGGCTATAATAATGTAGGCATTTTTTGTGAGAAATCTGAGACACTTTTCTAGGCACCAAAAGCAACATTGGAGCATACAGATAAAAAACTTAGCAACTGCATTTTCACTTCCTTTTAATTTTGTCTGTATATATGCTAGTATGGCTCGTATCATCATGACAATTGCAATAATAAGAGAACCAAATGCCACAGATCCAAGATGGTATCTGATTGTACGCCAAACCGCAGAAATGATGGGAAATGTCGGAATATCTCGTGGTTTTTCCCATGCCCAATACCAAGAGGCGAAAGTTCCGGCCAAGACAATTTGTCCGAAGCCAACGACAAAACAGAGCAACCAGAAACCCATGAAAATATTGTATGCCTGACAATAAAATGTCCAATTTGCGCCGGCGTAATTTACAAATCCACATCGGATAGCTTCCGGATTGCCATCCAAAAATAGATTTAAACAAACGCTCATATTTGAAACCATGGAGCTATTAGCATTAGCAAATCCTTCAACTTTCTGTACTGCGAGTAAGTAAAAAGCCACTATTGCCAAAAATCCAATCACAGCAAGTTCAAAGACAAACGGAAATATGGGGAAAATCAAAGTGGTCATAATAGAGGCGACCGCTTTGCTTGCTTGACCGATGACAGCAACCGCGATGGCAATACGTTTTCTCAAACAGATAATAATCAAAAGAACAATCAAGGCAAGCACACCAGCTATGGAACCAATAACCAGCCAGGTTTCCTTGATAGCTAAATAGTATTGCATATCAGTTTTAAATTTCAAATCCTTTAAAGCTACCGATTCGGTCGCGACGTAGTGATATCTATAGAAACAATATCCTCCGGATCCCAGGAATCCAAAGAAGAAAAGAAGCATCGAGAAGTATATAATGAAACATGATACAAACCGCATCAATATGCACCAAATGAAGGACAGCAAGGCTCCAATACATATTCCAATTATTATCATCCACCAGGTCTCAATGACGTCTTTCACCATGTTACTGCCAATACCTACCGCTTGGAGTAGTATTGCTAACGCCTTTCTACATTCTGTCCTATTTCCAAATGAGATGCGTTCATTTTGGGCAGTCTGGATTTCCTTCCCAGCACTATCCACCATTTTAGATGCGGCGTCATCTCTTTTCATTTTAAATGCTGGTATGCAAAGATCCATAAACGAAGTTGAATTTATTGTATATGATCCGCAAAGCGAATTTGGACATCCCCTTACGAACACCAGTGGTCCGGCCTTTACGCATCGTAAAATGTCAAAGAACATGAGATATATGCGACTTTCTGAATCATTAACTCCACACAGCCGATTTTCAGAATCTGTACGCTTGAGAAGGGTGTTGGGGTCGCCGTGTCTGAAGGCCACAACACAAATGATACATTGTATCATGATACAGAAGAGAAAGAGTAGACCACAAATGATGTCAGTGCAAGATCGGTGACCGTGCACGGGACCATTGAAATTGGGATCAAATTCACGGTTGGTTTCTCTTTCCTCATCCCCAATTTTATTATTACAACAACACATAATTTCAAATGCAACAGGGAACGGATGTTTAATTGAATACTTTAACTTGGTACAACAAAAACTATCATTGTACCTGTTATGACGGAAGGGCAATTTATACCTCCAGCCAATCAAGGGGTCCGAATACGTTTGCCAGACACCAAAGTTCGACCAATCAACAACATCTATATTCATAAGTGAGTTTATCTTTCTCATGGAAACCTTCAGATATTGTTTGTTTACATGGTGATTATGATTTGTTTTGATCATATGTCATTAATATTTCTTTCTCATTCATAAGTGAAAGCTAAAACATTGTATATCATTTTAAATGAGACTGTTATGATCGAATGAAGACGTTTTTCATCAACATGGAATTTACAAACATGGAACTCACATTTTAAAATTTTTTTCAGCGAATAAAAAGGCAGATATAATTTGTAAAATGTTCATTTTTTAATACCGTCAGTCAAATAAAAGGAAATACATAAATAAAATGCTTTAAATTACTAGCAATTTACTATTCGGACCGATATTAGATATATTAATATCTTTACAAAATGTCTGTTTAACCGTTAAAAGTCCGCCAATAATTATATTAGAATAGGTGGTATTATATATATAACGATTTCGACATTTAAACGGCATTGAATCTTGTCGTTATTTTATTATCTATACAATGCGCTTTGCGATTTGGAACTTTAACGGAAGTCGGAAGAAGAATAAGTTATTTAAATAATAAATGCCAAGAATATTCATGATTAAAATTGTTACAAAAATAATCCTTATAATTCCAATCTAAAGTGGTACCTACTGGCCAGACTCTGCGGATGTTCTGTTTTTACAATTTGTTATAAGTTTCGTCTATCGCCCTCCAAGTAAGCACAAACTCAGCCCATGATTTAACTTTGTCCCTATTGACAATTATAACCCAAAATCTTGGGAACTGGGAAGTAATGAGATTGGAAACTCATGGTGAGAGGAGCTATATGCAATTGAGTTCGGACAACGGTGATAATTATCACTTCCTAATTCCACAAGCACTCCCCAAGTTTAGTTCAATTTTTATAATAAGAATGCGTTTTAAATCCAAAAATTAAAAATTTATAGTAACTTTTGATTAATGTGAAATAGATTAAAATACACATACATATTTAATTAATTTAGTGGAATCATCTCTTAATACTAAAGAAAACAAACAAATATCCGAAAAAATTAGAATTAGCAGATAATAGAACGATTTGTTTTAATATTTCGTGGTCCTTTAAAAAATTAGCATTTAAAAAAAATTCATTAACTCTAATTAAAAATTCAGATTTTAACCTTCACAAACCATGAGACACAGCTGCCCATAGGATACTGTAATAGTTTCTTTAAAACTATATCTTAAATTATAACAGGTCAGCAAAATCTATACAAAAATATTTTTTATATGAGGGAAAATTCTGAAATTCATATTTTGAGAATTTTATGGAGATGCATGGAGTAGAGGCTTTTCTATAAGCGCACAAATTTTATATAGTCCTAAATTAACCCTTAAAATAATCAAATATCAATAAAATATTATAATCTTTTTATTAAAGTAATCAAAAGGTAAACTTAGTAACAATTTTATATTTTTGCACTATCTTTGAATGTTGTCTAATTATTAAAACGCAAACGATTATAAGGATTGATTTTCTATATAATAATAATATAGAATCATGAATATTCTTTGTTGCAAACTAAAGGTATATTATCTAAATGTAAAAAGGATTGAAATGATATTTAATTTGTATATGTATACAAAACTACTTTTTTATACGAAAATGTCTACAAAAAATTAGTTTAAAAAATTGGTTGAAGATAAAGATGACTGGCAAAAAATTGAAAATTTTGATATGACATAATGTGGAGTTATTTCAAAACTTTTCTACAATATTTCCATCATATTAGTCATATAGGATGGGAGGTTAATATTAAAATTGGGTTGAAAAAAGTTTCAACACTTCGCTAGATGATATAAGTCAAAAAATGGATTTATATAACGCTATGTAGAGACTCTTTAATTGTAAAGCATCTTTTATTAATTCTTTAATTACTTTATGGAAGTTCAATTCATTGAATAAGGTTCGTCAAATTAAAAAAAATATAACTGTGTAAAGACCAAGAATTAAAAGTTATAGAACATAATAATTCAAGAAAATCTAAAATAATTCTGGAGAATTTTTGTTACTACAATAATATTTTGATTTCATTCATAAAATACTAACTCAAAAGTAGAAAAACTCACAGTAAATTATTGTAATAAGAATCCATCATTTCGGTGATAAAATGCCATTGTTGAACAAAATGTTACCGGTGACAGAAAGACAACATATTGCACCTTCACCGGCGATTATCTGTGAAAAAGAACAAAATTCAATCATTTTGATAACTGATTTTCTTAAAACTTCTATAGCAAAATATTTTGCGTCTATTGTATGTAAACAAATCACAAAAAATTAAAGATTTTCTACATATTTAAGAAAAATTGTTGCAATATGAAAAATGGAATTTTTTATTTAAAAAATCAAATAGATATTATTCACCAAAGATTTTTTCTGGTACAATATTTACCTTGTTCCACTTAGATTAAAAACATCCACAACAGCATCCTTCTCGACTATCTGGATCATCTTTGAAATGATTCTTTGCATCGAGAATGTTCATGAGATCCTTGCTCATGAAGTATGGCTTCTCTGGTGAGCCATCATTCCTCTCCAGATCCTCCATAACGCACACGAACAGTGTGTCAACCGCAAAACTGTAGACACTAAAGAACAGCGTAGCCACAATATAAGTACCAATCACAATGATAATTATTGGCACGAAGAAATAGGTTGTTTCTGGCCGGAATTGCTTCATGTAAGGCAGGGATCCATCAAAAAAGAAGAAAGACATGGTACCAACAGCTCCACACATGAGTAACTTTCCAATGAATAGCACGAAATCCGTGACCTTGTCTAGAACAACCAGTCGAACACAATTTCTCAAAATGAGAAAAAAGGCGTCTTTAGCGGCTGGACAAAAAGACTTTCCGTAAATGGCTATAATAATGTAGGCATTTTTTGTGAGAAATCTGAGACACTTTTCTAGGCACCAAAAGCAACATTGGAGCATACAGATAAAAAACTTAGCAACTGCATTTTCACTTCCTTTTAATTTTGTCTGTATATATGCTAGTATGGCTCGTATCATCATGACAATTGCAATAATAAGAGAACCAAATGCCACAGATCCAAGATGGTATCTGATTGTACGCCAAACCGCAGAAATGATGGGAAATGTCGGAATATCTCGTGGTTTTTCCCATGCCCAATACCAAGAGGCGAAAGTTCCGGCCAAGACAATTTGTCCGAAGCCAACGACAAAACAGAGCAACCAGAAACCCATGAAAATATTGTATGCCTGACAATAAAATGTCCAATTTGCGCCGGCGTAATTTACAAATCCACATCGGATAGCTTCCGGATTGCCATCCAAAAATAGATTTAAACAAACGCTCATATTTGAAACCATGGAGCTATTAGCATTAGCAAATCCTTCAACTTTCTGTACTGCGAGTAAGTAAAAAGCCACTATTGCCAAAAATCCAATCACAGCAAGTTCAAAGACAAACGGAAATATGGGGAAAATCAAAGTGGTCATAATAGAGGCGACCGCTTTGCTTGCTTGACCGATGACAGCAACCGCGATGGCAATACGTTTTCTCAAACAGATAATAATCAAAAGAACAATCAAGGCAAGCACACCAGCTATGGAACCAATAACCAGCCAGGTTTCCTTGATAGCTAAATAGTATTGCATATCAGTTTTAAATTTCAAATCCTTTAAAGCTACCGATTCGGTCGCGACGTAGTGATATCTATAGAAACAATATCCTCCGGATCCCAGGAATCCAAAGAAGAAAAGAAGCATCGAGAAGTATATAATGAAACATGATACAAACCGCATCAATATGCACCAAATGAAGGACAGCAAGGCTCCAATACATATTCCAATTATTATCATCCACCAGGTCTCAATGACGTCTTTCACCATGTTACTGCCAATACCTACCGCTTGGAGTAGTATTGCTAACGCCTTTCTACCTTCCGTCATATTTCCAAATGAGATGGTTTCATTTTGGGCAGTCTGGATTTCCTTCCCAGCACTGTCCACCATTTTGGATGCTGCGTTAACTCCTTTCATTATAAATTCAGGTATACAACGATCAAATAACGCAGTTGAATTTATTGTATATGATGCGCAGAGCGATTTTGTAACAAGATCAGTGAGTTCTAGCGACTTGTTATTCAAATTGACACTATCGACACATCGAAGAACTTTCTTTCGCTTTTCCACATTGACACCGGTAATGGCTTCTTCAGCAGCTAGTTGCAGCCATGCCCAGGTCTCATTTGGACATTTTTCCACACAAACCTGAGGAGTGGGACATCCCATTACTAACACCAGTGGTCCGGCCTTTGAGCATTGTAAAATATCAAAGAACATGAGATATTTGCGACTTTCTAGATCACCAACTCCACACAGACGATTTTTAGAATCTGAAGGCTTAAGAAGGGTGTTGGGGTTGCCATAACTGAAGGCCAGAAACCCAATAACACATTGTCCAATAATACAGATGAGAAACAGTAGGCAACAGATGATATCGGTGCAAGATCGGTCATCCATAGGACCCTTGAAATTGGGATCAAATTCTCGTTTGGTTCCTTTCTCCACTTCCCCATTTTCTTCAGCGTTATTTTCATCAGCACAACAACCCATGATTTCACATGCAACACGGAACCAACTTCTCAATTGAATACTTTAACTAGGTAGAACACAAACTACCACCGTACCTGTTATGACGGAAGGTTATTTGCTCTAACAATACATTTTATACCTCCAGCCAATCATGGGGTATAATACGCTTACTACATATCAAAGTTCTACCAATCAACAGCAGCTATATTCTTAAGTGAGCTTATCTTGCACTGAAAACCTTCAAATCATTTTTGTTTATGACTTATAATAATCTATAGATAATAACGTATTTTTAAGATCTCTTTTATAACTTGGAGAGAGCACTATATA
>JAUZNC010039746.1:0-17970 GCA_034780395.1 Vannuccia rotundouncinata | reverse complement strand
CTTGCGATTGCTACGGTAACAACGACATCCCACGACCTACACGAAGTATTTGGTGGTGGAAGATGTAACATTCAATAATGTTGACTTTGAAAGGTCTGTAAGAGTGAATTTTGCCCCATATCTGTTTTAATAATGTAGAGACATAACACAATTAGAATTATAGAAATATGTAAATTTGAAATGCTAAGAGATCAGCTATGCGTTTGACCGATTTAAAATTCCTTACAAAAATTCAAGAAAATCAAAGGTTGATTTGTGGTTATGTGTTTTCGTATTGCTGATGTTTCTTATGATTTGAATGGATGGACCTGGTTTCTTAATAAATGGTCTTTTTTCTTCCGTCTGTATATGTACGGTAGTTTGAGAATGGAAAATTGATTTTCTGGTCAAGTGAATTGGTCTTTTTATATAATTATGATTTGCAAAATAGAATGAAAGCAGGATCCATTAAGTGAAAGTATATGTTCCGTGTTTTGTTGAATAATAAGATTGCTGGATAATTGTTTAATGGAAATGAAATATTTCTGATTAATTTTTTTCCATATGATTTGGATGACATGTTTGAATAAAAGCGTTGATTACATCTACAACAAACTCGTTATAATTCGTTCTTTAATAAATCGTTCTGTCATTTAAAAAATAATTTCCATCATTTTAAGTTTGCTCTATATAAGTCAATGTTGATGAACCGCAAGTAATCTTTTAAAAATGATATATTATATTTATTTTAAGGATGGAATCTCATAAATATGTTATTCTAACTTATTATTTTAAAGTTCAATCATATTATAACTGTTTGCATTAAAATTGCAAAACAAACAATACTTTGGCTTATACGATTTCTTATGAAAATACTTCAATATAAATAATATTAATAGATATTTCTAAAAGCGAAAGTGATTTTTTATATTTTAAAATAAAATTTGAACTAATTATGAATATAACACATTCTACCAAAATGAATTGAAAATATAATTCAATATGAGGTATATTAAGATTTGAATAATACTTACAATTGATTACATGTAGTGAAGCACAGTATAACGAAAAAATAGGAAGTTTTATGAAACGATCTGATACATACTCAACCGTGAATTTAAAAGCATTACTTTAGAAAAATCCATGAGAACCTGTGAACCTGTTGTTGGAATTTATTGATTAGAAATGTTTAACATATCATTCAATATTCGATTATAATGTTAATGTAAAATGGATTGTGTAATACTTGTGTTAAAATATTAATCATGAAAATCAATAAAAATCTAAAGTGAATGCAAATAAAGAAATGGATGAACATATGTTATAATAATTTGGAATGGAATCAATTTGGAATTTATTGTGGAATAAACGATTGACAAAAATATGCAAACTAAACAATATATATATATAAAATCAATTTAATTATTTAACATTTGATATGCACTGCATTTCAAATACAGAATAGATCTAATAAGGGGAGTTCTCTTAGAATTGACGATCAATATGACACACTTTTATTTTGTTTATGTGAATTAACTTTTGAGTTTTCCAATGAAAGTCTTATATTTTTCAAAACAGGTTGAATCCTCTTAATTTATCACCTATTTTTAAATATTGTACAAATTATACATGAGTATCTTATTAAATGAAATACACAAATTATATTAAACTTAAAAAAATAATATAGTGTTTGCTCAATTAATTTTTTTCTTTTTTGAATAAAATGTTTATTTGATTTTTATTGAGTAGAGGTTAATTTTACTTTACATATGGGGTGTTTTTATTTCTTTTTTGAGCATTTTGTATTTTATTGTATATTTTTATTTCGTGTTTCTCCGTCACACTGCGCCAAAGTAGAAATTTTGTTGGTATTATATTTGTCTACTCAATATATAAAACAATGATGAATCGCATATAGTTATTTTTAAATGCACAAGTCGGAGGCAGTTCGGAATAAAAAATAATAATCTCCGGGGTGTCGGGGCTATACTGTGTACTGAAACGGTACATATGTAGGTACAAAGGGGTTCATATGTAGTGCCAATTTAGTTCCTAAATATATACCCTTAAGATACATTTAAAACCTTCAATCATGTACTTCCAAAAGCTTTTAAAAAAGCTAATAAAAAACTGTTTTAATATAAAAATTAGCTAATTAAAAAAAATACAAATATATTTATTACTTTTGATATTTAATGATAAAAATTAATTACATTTTTTAATTACCTTTCATATAGACACTGTAGTATCGTTCGTACATATGTATCCATTTAGTTTACAGTGTTATTATAGCGTCTAAATCGGCTAATCATATTCGGTAAATTCGAGCTTTTCATATCTAGATAATATTGCGGTTTGGTATGTCGTAAAAATAACTCCTGCGCTCTAAATTGTTGTGTAAATGGATTTTTTACAAAAAAGGTTCAGAAATCACTCGATGGTCAAACATTTATATTTTGGCACTTTTTGATCACTGAGTGATTTCTGAACATTTTCTAGACATTTGACCTACCCTATCAGATATATTATGGTAATTTTTCTATCTGTTGGTAATAGGGTCTCAGATGATTCCTTTTTGAGACATTATTTTTTGACTTTCATTTTTTAGATAACTGTCTTTGACGTCACACATCGACATATTTTCAAAAAAATAATGATGTATTTAGATACTTTATATACACGTTTCTATCTATTGGTAATGTATTATATGCATCCATCAATTATTTTGGATTTTAAGTTTTTCTTGATTAGGTAGTGAATTTTCATGTAATATATGACAATGCCATTTTGACCATGTTCCCTTGTTCCATTTTGATAAACTTTTTTGGGAGTACTCATATACATGTAGATGAAGAATCAAAAGAAACTAGCTTGATAACAATTGTTACCTGGTTTACTTAGTACAAAAAGTTAGACTGCCCTTATTAATGATTTAAGATTAGGTAATGTTAGATTTAAAAACATTTGATTGGGTGGTCATGCATGCTAAGTATCTGGAGCCAGGGGGCCGTTAACAAAACTACTAATTTGATTATTTGAAGCGATATAATAATAATTAATTGTCAAAAATGTGTTTAATATTGCAAATCATCGACTTCGATTAATCCTGGAGGCCTTCTGATTGGCCTGAAACCCCAGTGATGACCTTGAGACTCAAACTTTTGTGACGATTCGGTCTGATATGATTTCAACACCATAAAAAATAAGACAAAATTGTTTCTTTATTAGGAAATCTATTTTTGGAGCAGATCCCTATTGCCCAAGACCGATCCGGGGCAATATGAAATCTATATAAAATTATATTGTCTAAATTTAGGGTGTTTGCAATATATAAAATAATGTTAATCATTTATTATTTTTAAATTATTAAAATGTAGTTTATGAATATTTATAGCTATCTCAGAGCAATCATTATATAGTATAATTAATAAAGCAATTGTTTAGTGAACTAAGTAGTATGGGGTGGTTATTCTAGCTCATGACTCATGACTCATGACTCCCCATTCTCAACTGAAAACAAATTTGAGCTCTACATGATCAAAAAAAAGAATGACAATTTTTTACACCCCCCTCCCTACGCATGTAAATTTTCTCAAAGGGCTTAATGCAAATGCATTTGGCTAATATTACTTAATATTGGATGAATGTGGAGGATTTTATGTTTTATTAAGAACTTGATTAAATATACTTATTGATTGATACCAGATTGACACATACTGATTTTATCAATACTTTGAATTTTATCATGACTGTAAGGGATTTTAGTAATTGTAATCCCTTTTTTTACTATATAGCATATGGAGCATTCGATTTTTTGTTGTTTTTATTTTAAACATGATTAATTATAGTTATCTAAACCTGATAGACACCTATTGATTTTTGCCAACACTTTGATTTTTATCAAGACAGTATTTAAGGAATTTCAGAAATTTTAATGACTTTATTTTTCTATATAGCATATGGAAAATTATAATTTTTAATAAAAAACTTCAATATAGTTATCGATACCCGACGAGCACTAATTGATTTTTATCAATACTTTGATTATTTTCAAGATAATGACGGATTTCAAACATTTTAATGGCTATTAGTACAATATAGAATATGAAAAATTCGATTTGACAATTATCAGCTTGATTAAATGAAGTTATCGATATCTTACATACACTTATTGATTTTGACCAAAATTTTCATGTTTAGCAATGGAGTAACCGATTAGAAAATGTTAACAAATTTTAATATTGCTAAAAATCCTTTAATATCCATAAAAGTTCCTAAATTTCCACATTTAGCATATTTAACCAAATTTTAGAAATATTTATCGAGTGAATTCTGTTTAATTTGCTCGGGAGTTAGCTCTTTCAATATATCCTTGATCATGATTGATGTATGGAAACAGGATAGTTTTCTTACACGTTTAAGATTTTTAATTTTCTCTTTATAGCCCACCGTATTGGTAAAAATTAATAAATGTCCATCAGTTAATCAAGTTTTTATTTGAAAATTATAAATTTAATATCCATATTCTATATAATATGTAATGCACAAACACTGCCTTAATTCTATCTGAGCCTGTATGGTTTCTATTTATTGAGCCCAATGTTGATGAATCTCTAGAAAAGGTAAAATGCACCTAACTCATTCGGAACAACGGTGTATTCGCAAAACAGGAAATATCCAGAAAAGGTGAGCAACAATAATAATATGATTATTTCTTTGCTATTTATTAGATTTATTTTTTCTTTTCTCTCCCTCTCTTGTCGCCTATACTACTCCTTTAGACAAGAATTTTTTAATTCAATCTCGTTAAAGACCTAAATTTGTTGGGAAATCCATACATAAGTTTCATTATAATCCCCATAATGAGAGGGGACACACAATCCTTCCTTTTGCGGTCCATTGAATCATCGTGGAAGATGACCTCACCTCCCAACTCCGTATAGAGATGAAGTTTTGAACACTTCCAACTGTCCTCAATCCCAACCCGATCTTTCTACTCAAAGTGGCGATCGATGGAAAGGGAGTTTGTATGACAATTCTCCGAGTGTAGATCTCTCACGCAAAGTTTAAGAAGATATTCGAATAACAGATGACATTTAGATGACCCTCACTTATACAGTAAGGAATTTAAATATCATTTCATTGACATATTTGTTGATTCGATACTTCTGATCTGTTCAAAAAAGAGTGTCCACAAAGGTCTGAATCTTTTCTGATCTCTTTGGATTTCTTTGAAATTTCTCTAATTAGATAATTGTAGAATCTTTTATATAAATGTTTTACGAATATAATTAGAAAGATATCTTATTGTGGCTATTAAATAGTTTCAAAAGGTTATGGGAATATATTTCATCATTTCTTAGAAAACGTAATTATAGACTCGGAGATTATATATGCATGTAAAATAGCTCAAATCTGGCGCTTACTACAGTATATACACAAGTGCTTCCTTTCTGAATCATTTGGTATGAGACACTTATTATTTAAAAGAAGTATATCGGATAATCTAGACGATTTATTAGATATTATATCTCAAGTGACTTGGAAAAATCAGATAATATCGACCAGTCCGCTTGGCCAACATGTCATCGAAAGATGAATGAAACATGTCATGATAGAAGCAGGTTTCTTAGGAGAGTATGCTGTACTTAGTTGGAGACGAACTGAAGTAAATCTGTTTTTCCTAAGAATTTACCCAAAAAATCTTTCACTGGTTATTCATTGACTTCTACGCTATACGAGTATCTTATGAAGTGATTGGATGATCTACCCATCTACATGGAAACGATGTAGGGCTATTAATGATGACGAGCGTAAATATTGACGGCATCGCAGTAAGCAGTGGGCGTGTCCAGACGAATAAAAATGTAACTGATTAAGGTCATTAATTTTACTTATTTAAAAATGTGTATATAATCTGACACTTTTTGTGTAATTATTATATGTTCTTTCTTTTATTAAATTAAAAATTGTAGAATGAAATTTATAAAACACCGGTTAACCTTATTCATACAGTGCTTTTTTGCTCTTCCACATACCGGGGATGGGCTGTTGTTTTCCTATAGTGTCATGTGCATGAAAGTTGTCAGATAAATAGAGCAGGATGTTGCAAAAATTTGAAAGAATTTAAGAAAAATATTTTTCGAGTAACTTTAAATTAAAAAAAAATTATTATTTTTAATCAAAATTTTCAACAACAAAAAAAATCTCTTCAATTCGTTCAAAATTTGAGGTGAATTCATATTCATTACAATTATAACTGGCTTAAACGTATTCTCCTTAAAAAGGTAGGATATTCGTAAATAATATACCATCATACAGACAACAACTACCTACTGAGCGGACAAATTAAGTTCCTAAACATTTCATTTAAACTTTAAAAAAGAATAAATATGATAAGCGAAAATAACTGAATAAATAAAATAAAAAATAGGATATAGTGACTCCTTAGCTGCATTGGAATAGTAGAATTACCGTGAAGTCAAAAATGCTGTAATTACTTAAATTAAAGAAAACAAAACTCAAATTAAATTAAGGAAACCTCATATTTCGAAGTTAAACCTCCTTATCACAGGTATTTAATATAATTACGAGAAATGTAGGTGAATTTCAATAATATAAAATAAAACTAAACATTTCATAAATTGAAAAAAAATTGTATGAAAAGTTTAAATGAAGTTTATAAAAATTAAATGTTTAATATATAAGCTTGGTTTTTTTAAAGTTTATAACATATTTACATAAAGTTTTTTTACTGTCTTGAAAAACTAGCGGCATTCAATATTTTTATTACAGCCTACATATAAGGTATCCGCAACAAAATGATAACCTAATGAAAAAACCATGCCACTTTTTTTTTGTCATGTCGGAATAAAATAAATTCATCCATTACAGATGTGTCCATTTTACAAAAAAGGAATACATAATAAAATATATTCGACTCATAATTGCAGAATATTGTGATAAAATGAAAATATTTCTGACTCAAAAATGGTTTTATGAGTTGTTTAATTTTGTTTTATTTCTTATTATAATTATATTTTATTATAATTTATAAATGTTTCTTTGATACAATTGTTAAACACAAACATAACAAAGTTAATAACTATATAAATTGCTCCCCAGCTTTCGTCAATAAACAAGGATATGGAATAAAAAAATAGTCAAAGTTCATAATTATATCAGAGGAATTTTGATTCGTCTGAAGATATTATTGGCTGTATTTTGTAATCGTGATTCTGTTCTGCTGAATTTAAAAAGCAGAGAACTCAATTAAAATCCCCAGTTTAATTGTCATAACCTCTGTGAGTGTGACTTGCGTTCATCGGAGTTTTTTGAGATGACGACTTTTCCACAGAACAATACATTATTTTTATTATTATCATTGGTGGCGGCCTTTTATCTAATTCCTTGTAAGTAAAAAAAGATCATTGGGTCGTTTATTTCAATTGAAGATTATTTTAAAATCAACTTTTGTTTATGTCAATATAATTATAGAATGACGATCCTTCATACATAATTATAAGAAATTTCCGGCAGAAATATATAAATTGATTAAAGATTTCAGTAAAGTCAATCGTTTTGTTGCTTTTCAGATTATATTGATTGTGTAATATTGTTGAATATATTTTCTATTGTTTAATCTTTAGTAGGTAGTATTATGAACCAATCTTTATTTCTGATTTTATTATAAACCAAAAAATTCAGGGAACCATTATCTAATAAATAAATTTAAAACAAATTTCTCTGATGCGATAATTGTCAATACATGCGGCTCATACATGTAAATAGAGATATTTCGCTACTCTATATAGAAAGGAAATCATAGAGCTAGGGATATTACGATACAATATTTAAAAATAGAGAAACAAGGACATCCCATTTTTAATTGGTATTTTGTTAGCTATAATGTAAAAAATTTCAATTCTGAATGTAATCGGATTTATTCTGTTATTTAGTAAAATAATGTTTTTTAAAAAATTATCATTTATGAATTTTAAATTTTGAAAAAGATATGATTAGTTGGCTTTTTTCTTAATTTTTCTGTTCATTTGATAAAATAATTTGATTTTAAATTTTTTTTGAATAATGAGTTGCATTTACTTGTTCTACAAATATGCAAATCCCTTAAACAACACACCTGCTATTTTATTGAATGATTACATTTCTGATGGTTTCAAACACACAAATGATTTGAACTGCATAAGAAAAGTTTTCAACTTTCTATACTTCACATGAAATATTTTCAAATTTATTCTCAGACATTTACACAAAAATTTCCAATATAAAAAATTCAAATTCTCCAAAATTAAAAAGAATAAAATTATTCTTTTTAAATGTGCTCACAAGATATTATGAATTTGGTAATATTGTACTAATTGATATAAATTAAAGAAAAAGTTGACTTTGTTATACCAAAGTTGACTTTCTTATAAATTGCGTATTACCAAAAAAATTAAAAATAGTGAAATCAGTAAAATTAGATGTAAGTTGTTATTTTTAATAATATTGACTATCGAACATTACAATAAAACTGTTCACTGTATGTTTATGATATTTGTTGAGATACATTTTTAGACGATCACCGCAATCTAAAATATACGATCCGAAGACGAGATTAATTAATACGTCAGGTTGTAGAATTAAATATTTCGCAGATTTACGTAATATGTTTTACTTTTTTTAAATACATCATTAGACATTAAATTAAAAGTTCATAGTTGTCATGTTGTGCAAATTTCTCATAGTAATTTCATGCAAATGAAATGTTCTTGTTTAAGATCATTGTTCTTATTAATGCTATTAAAAGCATACACATTGGTTCGACAGTATTAAAAGTAAATTTAGGATGAAATATGAATTTGAGTTTATCTAACACTTCACCGAAAATGATTATAAATGAGTTTTTAGTCATCGTGATAAGAATATTTCGTTGTAACGACCCCCTGACAAGGAAACGATTCCGAAGAAGAATACAAATAATTTAGGGTCCCTACCTTTCGAAAATTATGAAGTTTGGTTTGTGTCATCATTTATTGTGCAATAATTCTATAAACTTTAGTTCAAATTTAATAAAACTTTCATAAATCAATAAATATTTAATGTTTATTCAATTTTTAACCTTTTTCGTACTTCATTATACTAAAACTTGTATAGGTACTCACCCTTATGTGTGTGAGATATTATTATTTACATATCTGTATAAGTTCATATAATCTGATACTTTATTTTGAAAATATATTGCTTAATATTGGATTTATTTATTGGATAATGATAACATTAATTACATTTTTTTTTATAATTTAATATATTACAACAATATTGTCTTTCATGCAGAGAAACTTTATTAAAAGAACTGAACATTTTGAGGAATGTAACAATAAAGCTGAATAATTAAATTCTTTCGAGATAGAATACTTTGCAGATATGAATAAATAAAATTTTGTCACCTTCTTTTAAACTTCTCTTTTTGTACCAAACTTGATGGCTAAGTTTAGCTTCGGGTGATAACTTATAACTATAAATATAACGATTACGAACTGAAAAGTAAAATTGGTTTTAGTGAATTGAATTTTAAATTTCTTACGATCTAAATATTCGAAAACTATAGGGTAAAATTAAAGAGAGTTTCCGTCAAAAATAATGAAATTGTACGGAAATTGTTCGGTTTGTATGTTCAACTGACTTAAAAATTTTATGTATCTCTATAGATATAAATATTTTCATATGAATTTGTTGATTAAATTTAATATTGTACTGTAGACTGTTGCGTACCAGTAATATTTTCTTTAAAGATGTGTTTATAGTACGTATTATAAAACCATTAAACTTTTAATTTTTTATGAGGAAGTTTTGATTGAATCTAAATAATATGTTACTGTATGTTATACTCATATGTCGTTAAATTATCAAATTGTAATTCTAAAATGGAAGTACATGGAATGCTAATATCAACATAGAGAATATTTGCAAGAATTACGCGTTGAAGAGAGAAATAATTATGTCCGAATGACATTTTGAATCATTAATTATCAAAATCAAAGAAAAATTATTTAAATTGTCGAGAGTTTATTTACCGATTTTAAAAATAACTGGTTACTGTAATATGGATTATTTACCGAATCCTCATAAACAGCCAAAGGGAACTTTTAATTAAACTATAAAGTGTAAAATTATATGAAAAACACACGACGCAAGTCACACATGAAATTTTTGACTATCTGACACTTATTTTAGCTTTTTAGCAAGCACAGTTGAAAAGAAACTGTCAGATATTGTTTGCACATAGAAATATAGTTTACCTATGAGACTAGAGATGATTATTTCAATAGTATCTGTTAAAATATTTGCGCACGACTTTGGATAAATCAATTATCCTTGTAACGGAATCATTTGGAACTTAGGTAGGTATCACAAAAAACACGCACAAAATTTTTGAAATTTTCATTTGTATAATCAAAATTATATAAATAATAACTCAATTAATTTCATGTAAAAATGTTCATAAGTATAAATAACAACTTTTAAATATAACTTCCTACATTTTAAATTACTTTACTCATTGGACTTCATGTCTTTTTCTAGAGCTTATATGTATTTACAGTCATCCGTTTAAGAGTAAATTAAGGTAGGTTCTCAATAAGAAAATTAGAACTGTCATTGAGCTAGTAACATTATTTCTGAGGGCTTCTAACCTAGAGGATAGGTACCGATCGTACTAATTTACATCCGGAGAGTATAATGGGGATGTCTCAACAGGCGCACATTTTCCCCCACTAAGTATTCTGTTGTGCCCGACATATGTCTGTTGGGCGAAAGATGTTTATTTTCTAGAAAAATGGGATTAGCTCGTTATATCAGGAAACTTTCCAGATTTACTGAAAATTCGATGATCCAAAATCAAGATTTTCTGAATGAATACTTTCATTCCTAGACAATATTTCGAAATAATGGCTGCCTTTCAGAAATACTACTTCTCCATTGTGAATCTTCTAGCCGTCTGTCTGGTAGACCACACTTTGATATTTGGACAATTTTCATAGAATTTAGAGGGTAGGCGTATTATTTGAATATTTATAAATAGATAAATATAAAAGATGATAATTTTACCGCGTTTTTTGTGATACAAACAATATATATATAATTGGAATTGCGTTTGTCTAATTTTTATAATTATTATATAAATTCAGTAGTTCTATCAATTATAATTTACATATAGAAGCAACATATTTTATTTTAAAAATGATTATTTTTTATCTGCTATTTATCTATAAATCTTTTCTAAAATGAAATACGAAATCAAAGATAGTTAAGTTTTGTGACAGGTGACAAAATTTAAAAAAATACTTAAGCCATTTATAATAAAATATATTTGTCTCATAAATACAAAATAATTTTCTTAAATAAAATAGACAATTTGTACATAAAATACGGTGGTGGTATCTGTTAATATTTAATACAATTTAGTAAACCAGGGACATTTTGACACATGTTTGTCTAAAATCATTCCTCAATTTTTCTGTGATTTCTTATAGAACTCGGTATTAATATATTGTTAGATTTGTGAGTACAAATAATAATGTAGGTGAATCATAATGAATTTTTATGAAAAATATCTTTTTTATTTTAAAAATCGAAATATTTTAGAGTCCTGGAGAAATAATGCTACTCATATTATTTAAATAAGATTCCTTCAAAATAATTAACCTAATGAATTTAATTAATTAAACCCTTTCGACGCGAAAATTTTTGTTGAACATTTGCTTGAGTTTGAGAACAATAAGATTGAATTGAGTTAATCTAAAAATCGATACTTGACTTACATTTATTAGGGCAAATCACATCCCTTCAATAATCAATTTTCGATATTTTCAGCCAAAAATAATTTGAATTCCACGCGCAATAAAGGAATCTTTTTTTCTCAAAACAATAAAATAACATCACTGTAAACAGATCTTCTCTATCCATTCTTTATTCAATGCAGCTCTGCACTGTAGAAGGATAAAAGACTCATTTGGCATACAGAAGAGATGGGTGTATTCCGACACCATCAAATGCTCCCCCAGATTTAGCTGTTTCACCGATTACCACTGTCATCAAAGATACAAATCCATGGATTATATGTGCGCAGAGGTTTATCCTTGTGGAACCAGCTGTGCTCACACATCATTAAAAGTAAGAAATTATATTACAATTTTTTGAGAAATACGATATAATTTTTTCAATTATTGTAAAATCCATTTTATTGCTAATAAGAATTTTAATTGACAAGTTGTACGTTAAAACTGCTTGCTATAATATTTTAGAACGAATTATTTGATTCAAATTAGTATAAAGAATTTAAAGAATTTATGTAAAAATAAATTTCTAAAATTAAATTGTTTTTGTTTATGTCTTAAATTTGAATACTTTCTGAATATTGAATACTATTGTCCAATATGAAGTTTATGAAAGGGACGAATAAAATCGAAGTTTCAGGGGGAAATCCTTTCTTATATGCATATATTAAGTAATTGTTAATTAAAATTAAGTTTTTGAAAATTAAACGTCTGAAAAGAAATCTAAGTAGTGAGAAATGTTTTCTGTATGATTTTTATTTTAAATATTAAAAAAAAATAGTAAAATATTTAATGGATAAGGGATAAAAATTAAACGAATTTATATTATTTATAGTGGTATGAAAGTGGACATCTAATTCATGAAACCTCAACCCCCCCTCTAACCCCAGTAAATAAGATTGAAAATTCCATAAATATTACACTATAACTACAGCTATACAGCTATAACTAAAGTATAGATATATAATGTTTATGGAAATTTGACCCAAAAGTGTTCTAAATTTTGTTAGCCTAATGCAATCAAGCTTGATTTTGAAAACGTGAATTTATATTAAATTTTATATGTTATCGTAAATTGCTAATTTTGTCATGTTTAAAATACTTTTTACCAACTAACTTAGAATTGTATGCGCTTTAGTTAAAATTGCAAAAAAGTAGTTGTGGATACTTAAAAACTGAAGCTTCAATCGCTTCAATTTTTATTATGTAATAGCATACGTATGATGCACCTCCAGTTATAACAAAGATTTACTAAAGTGAGACTAATTTTTTACGCTTGCCGCAAACTTTAATTATAGTTTACGTCGATTGTCCGTCTCGAACACATCAAATTACAACTATTTATCCAATTTGCTGATTTTTGTGCTGCATGAAATGATTGACGACATCGTTCACTATTGCATTGTTGAGTTCAAATTGTTGGCCAAATAATCTTTCGTAACATTTATACTAATATATGGTCTAAACCTATTTTTTGCTAACTTTGGGGGAAGAAGGTATTGTATAAGACTCTCGATTGCATATAAACAGGTAGAATAGTAGAATTACAGTGAAGCCGAAGATGTTGTAATTACTTAAATTAAATTAAGGAAACGTGTTACAGACAACGTGTGGGTGTAGGTGAATTCCAATAATATAATATACATTAAATTAATTTTTTTTCATAAATTGAAAAAAAATTGTATGAATAGATTTTTTAAATGAAGTTTACAAAAATAAATGATTAATATATAGTCTTGAAAAACTAACGGAATTCAAAATATAAGTTCATGGATTTGTCGCTGTTTTTTTATTACAGCCTACATATAAGGTATCCGAAGCAAAATAATAACCTCATAACCCCATTTTACAAGAAAGAAATACATAATAAAATATATTCGACTCATAATTGCAGATTATTGTGATAGATTAAAAAATTTGCTGACTCAAAAAATTATTATTATTTTATTTAATTTAACCACAATATCTGTAAAAATACAATCAAAGTGGGAAAAGAGAGATAGAACACTCAAAGTGAACAAGCTTGGCAAATAACAAAAGCATAAAAATACAACAGAATAAATGAATGAAATAATGAGAGGTGCATGTGAGGGAGACTAAGTGTTAAACACGAAAAATTTAGTTCGCTACGACACAATGGTGGGAACGCCCTGGTGTTATGACTTGTTTAATTTTGTTTTATTTCTTATTATATTTATATTTTATTATAATTTACAAATGTTTCTTTGATACCAATTATTTAACACAAACATAAGGTTAATATATAAATAGCTCCCCGCAGCATTCGTCAATAAACAAGGAATTGGAATAAAAAAATAGTCAAAGTTCATAATTATATTAGAGGAATTTTGATTCGTAGAACAGAAGTGCTTTATAAATTACTTAATGACAACTTAGTTTGGTAAATAGTGTTACGCCTTCTATATTTTATTAATTGTATAATGTATATTGAGTAAATTCGAATCATTTTTACAGTCGTGACGAGCAATACTTTAAATATCAATGGTGAGGTGTTAATGTAGATTGAAAATGAATAAAATTTACTGTATAGGGATTATTCCTGTTTAAAGTTTGTTCAGTGAAATAGTTTGAAGATCTATAAATAAGTTAGAGGTAAACCACATCGTAGCTTAGAAAAAGGAGAATGAAAGAATTTGCTTTCGTTTTTCAATATATCTTTTATCAAGATTATGTATTTTTCTGTAAAATTGATGGACAAATTGATTGATTGCCTGATAAATGTTTTTTTTTTAAATATTTGTAGATTGGTGAGAAAATATGGATTTTATAATAAGAAAAGTAAAATTAAAATGTTGAATTATTATTGAAATTACATAATTTTTGCAAATTCTAAAATAGTAGAACTCAATTTCAAAATAGTGGATCGCTTTATAAATTTTAATTAAAAATACCTCAACATTAAATAACTTTCGCAATTGGATAATCAGGTTCAAATTGGACGACATAGTCTCAATATTAAGTTCTTAAAATTAATTGAATAAAAACAAAGAATTAGATAAACAGGTATTGATAAATACAAATCAATTACAGTTACTAATTAAAAGGATTGCTAAAAACAAATATGTTCGAGGCATAAAAAAATAACAATATCAAATTCTCAATATACCTCTGAATATTTATAAAATTGATTATTCTATATTGATAAAAACTGTAAGCAACTATATTTCACGAGTAGGATACAGCTGACAAGTATTTTATTTGATGATGTAATGTAAATTTTTCGAACTCGGAGAGTTTTAACCCAAATCATTTAAAATATATAAATATTTTGCATGCCTATCTAATCAAGTAGCGTCCACTATTATACAATTAGTAAATTTAAATTAACCGCAACAAAATTCAAAATTCTGCAGAAAAAACCCCAAAATTCGAAAAGTTGTGGAGTTAGAAGTTAACCTTCCATACAACTTAAATCAATTGAATTATTGTAATTGTGATAAAACTGGTATACAAATACTGTTTATGATCGAAAAATATTTTCAGAAAACATTTAAAGGCTTTAAATATTTTACCGCATTGCAGAAAACGTTGGTTCATAGATAATAGACATATTATTAACAAATATATTTATTAAATATGTGGAATGAGATTAACAATTGATTAATATCTTGGAAAATATATTAAAATTTGAAAATATTGAAAACTGATCTATTAATTTAAATCTGCTTTTTTATTTCAGAAATCTCTGCAACGATTCGACTACAAGAAATATATTGGTCACTGAATTTGTGTAAATTGACTTTGTTTCAAATAAATATACAAATTTTACTTATAACCAGATATTTTGCCTGGAATATTAAAATTATTTGCTTAGAATATTTTTAATATTGTTCGGTTGTATGGTGATATTTATTTCTGTATACCTATAATCTATAATATAATATATGTATAATTGTATTGAATTTCTTCTATCATTATAAGTTCACGCGAAGGGACGGATTGTAACGACGTGTCAGGAAACTATTCTTGTTTATACAAATAAAATAAATGTTGGTTAAAATAAAGTTGTCGAAATTTTAACTGTTGAAAGGAGTTTGGGTAATAAAAGTGGGAAAATTATAATTTGCTTAATAATAGTATTCGTATTTTTGTAAAATTTTATAATTTGTTTAATTTTTGCGAATCTAAAACAATAAAAATGAAATTCTAAAAGAAATTCACAAGTTTTCCTTTGATTTTTTTAAAAATTATTAAATGTCGAAAACATGATACCTTAGTGTTCTTAACATTGATGCGGTTATTGTTTAGATATGCAATAGTTACTATTTCTCTAATACTATGGTGGGGAGCTAGATTTCACTTATATTTTAAAAATATTAACATCCATTAGTTATTTTATTATTTCTCTTCAAACTCCTATGAGTTATACAATTTTTGCCCTAACAATGTTTTTAAAATCAACATTTGAATATAAACAATACGAAGTTTATTCGAAATCATTGTAGGTACTTGTGCAAAAATTTTTAGCAAAAAAATATTTGATTGGCCAGGGAATCTGTTATGCAGTGTGCCTGTTGGCAACGAATTGCGTCACCAGACGAATACGGTCCTCGTCGGGCAGATTGCGTTCTTTTCAAAATAACCCAATTCTTCCGATGGATTACGTTGCTGATGAAATAACCCAATCCGTCCGACGAGAACAGTATTCGTCGGGGGAACGCAAGATCGTCGCCAAGATGCCTAAATGTATTCGTTGAACCATATATTTGTCATTTTTATTGTACGTCATACATATACGTATATAAAATATCACTAACTGTGTCGGTGTTTATTTATAGCATCAAATTTACTTCAGTTAGATTGTTATTGGTTGAACAAAATGCTTCACGGAGTGGGGGGGGGGCGGTTGTAGTTTTTTTTGATTTGTAGTCAAAATGTGTTAATTTTATTATCACGGAGAGCTGATCTCCGTAATTCCTATTAAATTTTCAATTTATTACTTTAATTTTTGACTCACTGAAATCACAAAAAGCAAAATCTAGAATTGCAATCACCCTATATATAGATTAAAATATAAAATTTCCATTCGTCGACATTCATCTTTTTACTTTTAAATAAAAATCATATTTTATCGGATAGCGTCATTAATAAACAGATTAATAAAACTGGGCAACACATATTTTGAAAATTATGGAGGAGTATTCAAGGAAGATAGGTGAACATATCTGACAATCCTACAATCAAAAATGTTATCCTTGAATGTGTTATGGACTTACGTATACCCTCAATGTGTTATTTACTGGTATAATTCACTGTATAGGCAAGAAATTTTTTCATCCAATGCCTATATGTTAATTATATATCTATGTAAACAATTAAATAGTTTCAATAAATATTACCTATTTAAATTTCGCCAAGTAAATATATGTCACCAGCCGTATCCATGTGAAACATTTGTGCGTCAGCAAGAAAATTAATATGTCAATTGATATAACATAACTTTTCCTGACGACACAAAAAGTGCCGTATACCTATCAGCCTGGTTATTTATATTATTTAAATTGATAAAAAAGCTACAAATTTAAGTAATATAGCCTTAGGTTCACTAAAAACAAATTATTAATATAAATTTAACTTTCAAACTGAATAATCGATAACTGAAGTTCTACAAAAAGATTCGCACATAAACAAAAATCCTAATTAACGCAGATCATTTTAGTGATAAGCTCCCCTGAAAATATGGAATATTTTTTATCCTCAATAAAATTGTTTCAATAAAAAATCAATCACCATTAGAGAGAAAATAGACAGAGAAAAGGTCAATTTACTCAACGATATGGTACAATAATCATCAAATTATATAGGTAGTTGATACAAAAATATTTATTGTGATTATCAAGTGTAATTATGAATAGGAAAAACAAGTTATTTAAACCATGGTCATAATATTATTATTTTTATGATTATCATCATGATCATATGAATTGAATTCCAAAAGCTTGAGGAATTTATTAGCTGTACAGGTAAATGTCATTAGTTGAATATCATAAATAACTCAATGTGGCTTGTAATATTCTTGGTTATGCAATATATTCGTTCGGATTGAGATGTCAATTAATTAATTAAAATAGTTTGTATCACGAAGATGGATCACTGGATGTGTCTATTGTCGATTTGCCAAGAAGCTGTGTTA
>JAUZNC010039735.1:0-17970 GCA_034780395.1 Vannuccia rotundouncinata | reverse complement strand
TATACTAGGTCAAATGTCCAGTTCATATTATATATAAATCTGTGTAGGAGGCTAATTGAATGTGTCACACCATATTAACTGCTATTAGAAATGACGCAAAAATAATTAACCAATAAGGACACAATAAGGACACTAACTAACAAATTTTGAATTTATATAACCATTCTGGGAAGTAACTTTTCTGTCCCTGAAGACCGTAAGGAAAAGGTTAATTACAGGTGCTTGAGTGCCTGATTTTTAAATAAAAATTTAAGAGTTCCTGATAGTCAGGCTCTGATAATCAGAAGCTGCCTCATTTACAGGCACCAGATTTTTAAATCAAAATTTGAAAGCACCTGATAGCCCATTTAAAAGCAGGAATTATTGGGGTTATATTCTCATTGATTGGTAATTTTTATATACTTGGCATACAGCATAGTCTGCATTTCATATTATTAATATTCTGGGCAAGTGTAGCTTACTTGGCCATTAACTATTTTTTTCAGAAAATAAACAAATCAAAAAAAACAAAAATATATTGGCAACAATGATTATAATGTATAATTATAGAGTCTTTATGATTAGTATACAGTGTCCAATGACTTATATATTATTTATCTAGACTGGCAAACTGACCAATATTTTTTGGTCAAATTTATTGTTTGTGATAATTATTATTAAGATAATTGCGATAGTTGTAAAATTAAGGTTGGTTGGGGTTAATCCAGATAAGAAATACTTATCTTTTAAAAAAATATTTAACTCTAAAGGACTATAACTAAAAACTAACTATGACAGAAAGCTGCTTTAGCATTTTACATTATAAAGATATTCAGGAGAATATTATCTGTTTTAGTTGGGTTATAATGTTTTGTTTTGAAGTTTTTCTCTATAAACTGTTGCTACTGTTCTATTTATAATAAGTATTTGTTTGATATATCTATGATTGAAATAACTGATTTGAATATATTGTTTTGAATTTTTTAAATTATGAATTTGTAGAGTTTTCATGAGATATGTTTTTTTAATTTTTAATGATGTGATATGAAATGGTATATATGACAATTATAATTTTTTGTATAATATGTTATGTTTTTGAATGTTAATATAATGTAATAATATACTTTATTGAATTAATATTTATTCTTTTATTAATAATCAAGTTTATTTATTATAATTATGAAATAAATAATAATATTAAGTTATAAAAAACTAATATATATATATAATCTTAAATCCAACATCTTTCAATCAAATACAATATTTCACTGCCACAAATTGTCTCCCTAACTTTTATTATACATTTAGCACCATATACTTTGCAATCATGCTACTACTATATTTGCTAGTATTTATTATATATGTACTCTCAAATTCTTTAACAAAAGCCTTGTTCATTATCCCAGAACATAGTAAGACAGGTCTTAAAATCTGGAATGGCATGGGGTGAATCCAGAACATAGTTAAAGTTTTAGTAGTCTTATTTTATTTTATAAATAAACAATATAAATTTAGTACAATATATAAAATTTTGGTATAACCATTGTTGTGTTAGGTAACAATATTAGAAAAAAATCTGAAATTTTTTTTATCAGGGGTGCTGAAATATCTGAAATATTTGACCAGAGGGTCTAACATATATTTATTTGGAGGGGTTAAAATATATACATATATATTTGTAATCAAAAAAATAGAAGACATGTAAAGAGAAAAAAATCACAGCAGAAAAGAGAGGACAGATTTGTTTTATTGATTTGAGATTTATAATTTTATTCTGTTTTATACATTGACTTGTATATCGTACTTATCTTAAGAATTTACAATCCCAACAACATTTTCATGCAACAATGACAAAATAATGGTTCAAAAAATTTGTAATTGAAATACACTATAACCAGTAAACATAAAGTTAATTATAATTTCTGCTTATCATTTAATATAAGGGCCAATTTAAAATTACTTTGTTGTATGATTTTGAATAATGATTGGATAATAGATCAAGGATAAAAATGTATTAGATAAAGGATACAACACAAAGATAATAATGCAATAGGATACTTCTAAATACAGTGTGTCCATGGATACACAAATTTTGTGGCCATGCACAAATTTAAAAAAAAGTTTTAATTGTTTGATCATTTTTTTATAAAGCCATATATCATTATTTTTTAATATTTTTAATTTTTAGGTTTAACATTATTTCAAAATATACACAAAATGTTAATATTTCCAATTGTTGGTCCACTTAATTCATTGTATGCAGTAATAATATTTTATTCAGTAATTATTTGCAGTAATAATTGAGTGTCTATAAAGTATATGTAGTATTTTTTTATGTAGTTCCTTAATAACCCAACTAAGAAATCAATTTAATTTTAAACTTTTTACTCTACATTTTATATCATATTTACAAGTAAAGCATGTTCTGTGGATTCAAGCAATCTAAGACTAATCAGTCTGAAATAATTGAGATAAATGTTAGGTATGCTATAATAATATTATATGTTTTATTATATATCATGTGTTAAACAATTATAATATAAGGTGGCTCACAAAATATATCCTTTATAAAGAAATATTCTAAATTATTGTTTTACAACTTTATTAAACTTATTGGCTTCATCTTAAGTGAATGCATGGGATGCAGCTTTGAACTGTCCAGCAAGAAGGACTTGGACCACTTTCTCTAGCTGTCACAATTTGTTGTGTCAGTTTCCAACTACTTTTCTTTGTTTATCGGAATTTAATCGATAATCCTCTTTTTATGCTTGTTCAAGATGGTACCTGCATTACTAATGAATGCTTTGTTTATTTTGCAATTTTTGGGATTGCTTCTGAACCATTTTGTAATACATACTTTTTTATTAATATAGCTGGTTTAATGTGATGCAAATAATGAAAATAAAATTGTACACAAATATATATTTAAATGAAGGGTGGTATATCTTTGGAACACATTTTATGATCCAATCAAATATGCTCCAATGTCTGTTTCTTATGATCCCTAAATGGGCTGTGCAATCTTAAGATTGTGTAAATCCATCAAATTCACAGAACATAAATGCAACAAAAAAATAAATGTTCAAAGTTTTAAGTTAAGTATAATGTTTAGACTTTAGATATTAAATTTCTGGTACTGTGAGCAAAGTTCCTATGTTTTTTAAAATATATTTTCGATAGAGATTATAATATAATTTCTAACGGATAGTTTTTATTATTTATAACATATGAAAAATTATTTGAAAATGTTTTATTTTTATAATTCTAAAGGGAAGTTATTCTTGTATTTTAGTCGGTTTATTCTGAACTTGCCAAAGTCCACAAAAGAAAGATGCAGTGAAGTCTATGTGCGCATATTTTTCGAGATTGAATATGCACATTGGTTTTATCTGGATAATTTTTGTACAGAACGTCATTTAGTGTACATCAACATGTTTGATTTTACATCTATATGTAAGTGTGTAACTAAATATCAATGCACTATCACTCCACAAAGAAGATTACATTTTCAACTTCATTTTTCAGTATTTGAGCGATTCCCAGGTATTCTTCCCTCAGATGTGGATTGGCGTAGTGAGTACAATGAATGGCGTAGGTACAAAGCTTCCACTCCAACAAGCGGGGCGATTATTCTTGATTCTCATAAAAAAATGGTAAATATTAGCTGTGTAATTAAATGTTTCATATTTCTTTTAAATTTTTCTACCTACTCCATTCTAGATTTTGCTAGTTAAGGGATTTTGTAACAATAGATGGTCTTTTCCTGGAGGGAAATTGAATGAAGACGAATCTTACGAAAATTGTGCCGTACGAGAGGTAATTGAATTCTATGCGAGGATTTTCCATCACCTTCAAATTGTTATTTGATATAAATTATTTGCAAACGAAGATTTGCCATGTGCTGTTAACTATTGTCTGATATTAATTAATTATTCAGGTGAAGGAAGAAACGGGCCTGGACATCGAGCCGTTTATAAATGCTGAACTTTTTATCGAATTCACTATCGGGGACACACCACGACGTCAGTACATTATTGAAGGAATGACTTTGCTCACGGAACTAGAACCTACAACCAAAAATGAAATTGAAGTATGCCTGGTTTAGCATATCATGAATACAGTCAATGATAACAGCCTTCAAAATATTTTGATTGTTTTTTATACATTTATACATTATTAAAGCAATTCTGTTTTTATTTTTCTCACTGACATCTAGATATCACTATTATATTCTAGAAAATAATTTTATGGATACTATTTTTATTATTTAATAGACAAAGTTTATAATTAATTTTCACCTCAGGCAATCACCTGGTTCAATATTGACGATCTTCCTAAAGGCAAAGCAGACACTTCAAGTATGGACAAATTACAGCTTCGATCAACGAATTTCTTCATTGTTATTCCATACATCAGGTATTCACAACATTAGATAATAGAAGTTGTAGCTCGGCCATACCTAGTAATTAATAATAGTAAGTGTAATGCGGGCACCGCCTTTTAAATAAAAGATGGAATTGCTCGTTTCGTTCACTACTGTATCTTCGTCAGCAATAAAGAAATTTTCCTATTTTTACATTTATTCCATTTTTTTCTTAAGTAATGAAATAGGTAAGTAGGCAAGTGATAATAAGTAAGTTTAAATGTGAGAGCAAGAAATTGTCTATGCGCGCAGTAAGTGTAAATCAACACAATTGAACAAAAATTTTTGTCGAAGAATTTATGTCATATCGTCATATTTTTTGGAAACGACGGAGACTCTTAAATTGGCCTTGAGTCAGGAGCTAGCTACCGTCGTTTTTAAAATTTGAATTTTATTTGAAAAAGGTTTTATTAAATGA
Organism: Vannuccia rotundouncinata; assembly: GCA_034780395.1. Taxonomy (NCBI): domain Eukaryota; kingdom Metazoa; phylum Platyhelminthes; order Proseriata; family Coelogynoporidae; genus Vannuccia; species Vannuccia rotundouncinata. The sequence continues at coordinate 13,150 of JAUZNC010039735.1, read as the reverse complement.
AAATATTGATAAGTAATATTAATCTTGAAAGGTTTCAAATTATAACATAGAAAATTATATATAACATTAAGAAACAGCTAGCTACTCGAAGTTACCATTCTCTATGACGATTTTGTCTTTTTTTTGAAAAAAGTGTTTTTTGAATCACCGTTAATGACAATAGAAATTAAATTTTTGTTTTTTCCAATTGCATTATGAAGACGTTTAGTTCTACAAAAAAAATCGAATTACATATTTAGTTAGTCTATATTTTAATATGAAGCTCTCTTACCCTATAGGGCTATATAGTTTGGATATTATTTACAAGGAATTTGGACATCTATAATTGACTTTTGAACAATGGAAATGTGTTTAATGTTCTGATTTTAATATTTAGCGTATGTTTAAACAATGTAAATACTAATAGATTACTGCGAGAATAAAAATTATATTTCACCAAAATTTTCGCTATAACACAGCCTCGTCGGGAGTGTTTCTGAAAGACCTTTTTTACTTTAGATTCTATTTAAATTATATCAGTATGAGAAGATATTGTTGACTATATCTTCGTCCATGTTGCTAGACAACTTCAATCTTACCTTGACTTTCGTAACCGTGGCTTCCCAACGCTCGATGCTCTAGCAGAGGTAACTCGCGAAGCAGTCATTAAGGACAAAAAGCGACAGAAGCGAGTTCGGCAAATTTCAGATAAGAACAAGTGAGACTCTTTCAAGTGCATAAACCATTAATGTATTCAAAAAGGAATTTATATACAATATTTGTAAGTATTGGCATGTTACTCCTTGTCTATTTTGCAGAGGAGACTATGGTATGCACAATTCTTCGTCGCGTGGTAACTTGAACGCGTCACCGCGATCCGGAAAATTGGACTCTGGTATGCACAATTCTTCGTCGCGTGGTAACTTGAACGCGTCACCGCGATCCGGCAAATTGGACTCGGGTATGCACAATTCTTCGTCGCGTGGTAACTTGAACGCATCCCCAAGGACGGGTCTTATTGCTGCTGAAATTGCTGCTCAACAACGTGAAGCATTCCGAGAGAACAGTCGAGCTATGTTCAGCAATAATCCACTCTTCAATGACCTCACATTTGCCCCTATTGGACAGCCTCGTCTCCCATTGGCTGAGGAGGTTACCAATCAGAAAACAGCACGCCGTACTCCAAACAAGTCTAGTGGTGGTGATGTCAATAGTCGTCAATCGCCACGTGCCAAACCAGGCAAGGGGCGAGGTCCAGCGGGAAAATCTTCTGTGAAGAAAAATGAAGTAATAATTAAGCATACGAATTTTTGGGTTTTCTAAATATTTTATTTAATAATTTTTATTCTTTAAATATTAAACTTTGCATATAGATATCGCCAGGGCAAGAGATTCTTGCTGTACTTCAACGCGGCGGTCAAGATACTAGTCAACAGGAAGACAATATTAGTCGTGCACATTTGCAACCATCCCCCAAAACAGAAATTTATCCCAGTACCCTCAAACAGAAACTGTCAATACTGCAGGAACCGCTAATCCTGTGTGATGACTCGACAGATCAAGATATGTGGGCGCCTGCGTGGAACAATGTTCGAGTCAATGAAGATGCCCTAATTGAACATTTTATGCTATTTTCTGCTTGATATGTATTTCACTTTTCTTTTTTTATTCGATGTATTAAAAATTAGGTGTTTAGTTTACTGTGAATAGTGAATTGAACAATTTCGTTGAATATTATATCGATTTAAAATATTTTGTTTCTCCTACTTAATGAAATGTTATTGTGCTCTGTATATATTTATCAGTATTATTATACTTTCAGTTATTCATTAAAACATTCCATGATACCTACATTAAAATATTTCCCTTTTTTCTCTATAAATATTTTTAAATACTTTTTATCACAAATGTGTACTTAGCCTATGTAGATAGTGGTCGTTTCTTTCGTTTTATCAGGTTGCTCTATAAAATGTATAAGTCACAGTTTTATCTTAAGGGACAAATATTCGGCCCAAACATTGATAATTACTTATAGGCGGAACCCTTACACCCTTCTTCGTGGTTTTTTCCGTGCGTATTTTTTTGAAATTGGAGTTTATGCATATTTTTGTGATGGAACTGGAGTTTTTGTCATGCAACTCCAGGATCACGAAAAATGCATTATAAGTGTGGACGCTTTGTAACGAAACGTTTGCTAAGTAACTTTTGAATCATGGTATAACTGATAATTTTCTATTACTTCTCTGACACATATAGTATACGTGAAATATGTGCATAGATTTCATAATAGGTGTATAAAATGTGTTATTTTAAATAATGTAATTATCGTGAAAAACATTTTTTTGTTTTAATGTTAAAATTTTATTTATTTAGTAGATATAGTTGGATTTCCCAAATACCGCATTCTATAAATAAAAAATTTTCTGAAGTTCATTATTCCTGGAATTGAACAATTGAAAAGTTTAACTGACTGGTGCTAGTTACAATTCTAACGTAAGATTACTGTGTAAATATTACAATTAAATCAGTGTATAATAAATATACATTGTAATGTTATTTTAATTATGTAAAACCTGCTAAAAGCCTGAAGGTCTATTCTAATTGCTATAAAATACATTTTAATCATAATCTGATAACCAAATTGAAAAATTATTTAAATTTACAAATTTCAATAAATATGAATCCTTTATAAAAATAAAATTCACTATGAGAAACTTAGAAAAAGTGGCTATAATAAAATTATAATTAATACCAATCTGCACTTATTACTAATATATGGCACAAAATAACAGTTGATTTCAAAAAAATTATTGAAATCATTTTTAAACAAATCTATATACAAGCACTTTAATATAATAAAATATTTATACTAAAACAATAACATTTATTATTTGTAATTAAATTATTATTTTTTAATTCAACATAAAGCTGTATAATTCACTAAAATTTTATGTAAATATTTGTGCAAATATATAATAAATAATCTATATAACTTTGTAATGAAAGTTTTAGTTTTATATATATATACATACTAAATAATCTATGGGACTTTGATATGAAATACATATTAAATAATCTATAGGAATTTATAAATGAAAGTCCTAACAATAATATAAAGTATTTTAAAAAATTGTGTTTATTATATATACTATATTTTAAATAATTATGAATTATTAAAAAAATATTAGGATTTATTTTTTTTAATTAAATTTTATTTTATTTTAGAAAATTAAAAATTATTTTTGTAATAAAGGAATGAATTATTTTTATTAATGATAGTATGTTATATTTTAGTAATTAAAGAGATTAATAATAGTGCCAGCAATCATGTTTAGACCATTTTTTTGGTTTTATTATTGAATAAAAATATATTTGAAATGGAAATTAAAAAAATAAATGATTTTGAAAAAAAGTTTTATATATAATTTTAAAAATTTTTTTCAAGCAAACTGAAAAACTTTGTTATAATTATTATTTTCTTGGGGAGGATGAAAGATGTTTAAAGATGGTCTGCTTATGAATTCACTTTTTTAATTTATGTTGAAATTATTGATTTGCTATATTCATTAAATTTATTTATAACCTAAAAAAAGTATTTTAGTTTTGAATATGACTTGGTAATAAATAAAAAAGTTTTATTAAATTATTTTGCTATAATTTTCTACCCATCAAAAGTTTTGTTTAAAAAGGATAAGTCATAACATGGCAGGGGTGCCACCAAGATTTACCAAAAGGGGGTTGTTTTCTTATGGAGCCCCCCTCCCCCACTTTCAAAATCACAATCAAAATTAAGTTAATTTTACAACTTTATCTTTATAATTATATATATTGAATGTTAGTTAGTTTTTTTTCATTAGTTTTATTCAACAATTATTTTACATTATATTATTATACAAATTATTATAGGCACCATGTTTTTATCAATATAAATAGAGAAAACAATTAAACAGTACTGTTTTGTGATATGTTTCATAGTGAAATGAGTTTAATGAAAGAATAGTAACTAACATGCAGTTAATAAAAGCACCCTATGTATATAATGAAAGTCAGTACCTATGTATATTTATAATGTTTTCAAAATTAAATCTTTTTTTTTTTTCGGCTATAAGTAGTTTACAAAACAATTATAATACTTGATTGTCTTGTCAACCTTGCCTCGGTTCAAATCCATTATAGAATCACCTGTGTCACAGTAAAAATTATTGGACAACCTAAAAGGCAGTTTAGTCAAGAGAGGCCCATTTGCAGCGTGCACTAGAAGTGGTCTCTGTAGAGCAAGAGAGGCTCCTTTACAGGGCTAGAGGGCCCCCTTCAATAGGAGGCTCCTTCAAATTGGAAGGGGGGTCATTGGAAGGGAAGGAGAGCTTGTAGATCCAATGGAGGGTGGAATTTGGAGTGGAGCTTGTAGAGTCAATGTCCAAAATCCTAACTATTATATTCAAAATTTTCTGAATGTTGGCAAATATAGTGTAAAATTATGGGACATAATTAAATGCTACATATGATAGTTTGACATTTTATTTTAACTCAACAATGAAAAATATAGAAATATGCCATTAAGAGAGAATAACTCATTTATATAACTCATATATATATAACTGATTTTTCAAAAAAAATATAAATACAATATTTTGCATTTTGGACATTGATATGTGCAGCAGTTTAGATGGAGCTTGTAGAGGAGATAGGTGCATCTGTGAAGTTGTATGAGTTGGATATTGATTCAAAGTTGTATAAGTTGACTACCTACATAACTGATTTACCTTACACCGAAATATCTAACATACCTATATTAAAATTAAAGAACATTAGTATAAAATGTAAAATTACCCATTCAAAATTTTTCTCTCATTCAGAATAGAGGATAATTCTGACTATTTTTATAATACAATGTATGGGAAAACTTCTATTTATATTTTTTTGATTTTTGTAAAGAATTATGATACACAATTTCTAATGTGACAGAGTGTGTCAAAAAGACACATAATAAAAATATACAGACACAAATATTATTCAGTAAAACAAAATACCTATAATTTTACTCAGAGTATTTTTATTTTACCCTACTTGTGTTTTTATGATAGAAAATTGTTATACATAACTGACCTGATTGGGCAACCTTCAGATACAGTAAACACTTGAATATGCCATACTTGACATTTTTATCAATTAAACATAGATCCTTGAAATGTTCACAATATTTGCTTCAGCTATCTAATTAGGGGATTGTTGACAATAAATCAAATAACCTAATGATTGCATAATTTAAAACTCACTTGCTATATGTTTTTGTTCTCATATTTAATTTCAAAATGTATTTAGTTTTGTATCTTCATTCTGTTCTAATTTCAATTAATATGTAATTCATAATATGATTCCATTTTTCAATATATATAATAATAATTTTTTGACAAAAAATTTTTTTTTGTCAATTAAAAAGGAATAATTAATCAAAAAGAAACTTATTAAATTTGCTTTTTGGTTTTGTCAAATGTTTTATATACTAACAGGGTTGCCACTGATGAAGGATTATGGGAAAAACCTGGGATTTAGAAAAAGGCTGTCCCGGTCAGGATAAACCCTTGATTTAATGCATTTTACTTTAATCTGGGATATTACGTACTTTCCATAAATTTAAAGTTTGATATATCGATTTTTTAAAAAATGATTATATATGTACATATTATGTACCTACTTATTTATAACTTATCTACTTTTATTATAATGATTATAATGCATAGAAATAGACTTTGTTTAATTTTCTCTTTACCTAGAATAAACACTAAATCGATATGATGTACTTTAATAGTGGGTATGAATATTATTTTTTCCTATCTAACACATTATAATTAGTTCATTTTTGGCACAAAATTACACAACTAACTAAAAACTATCAAAGAAAAAATTACATAGTTAAAATTGCCATGAAAAACTGTATAATATTTTTTTCAGCGAAATAATTAAATATCTAATTTTAAGTTATAATAATTAAAATCAAATGATATCTTTTTTCATACTTCATCGGAATATGTATACATGTAAGCTACTTACTATTTTTAATTTATGTATGTAATTAAAATATGTATTTATTGATTTGTTTTATTAGTTAACAACTTCAATTGTTATTTTATTTCTTTTAATGTTCACTTTACATTTGAAAAGGTGGGTATGATAGGTAAATACATATTGGTAGTACTAAAATTGTATCCGGGAAAAATCCTGGATGCTCGAAATTGAATTAAGGTGGCAACCCTGTACTAACTAAATTAATATAATATAAAACAATTTTGTTTTATAGTAATGTACAATGAAATTCCGCAACTGAATTTATAAATATTTGAATACCTAATGGTTGTGTGAATGAATACCCACATATTTGTATTATTTTGAATTAGACTATTATAGCAAATGTGTTTCCCAAAACTATCAGCATCACTAATATTTAGATTTTTCTGCAACTTGAAATGCAGGTATCTTTTATATCTTTCAATGCTGAACAAAAATATTATCAAAATTTTTTTCTGATTATTCATTAGTTTGCCAATGTATTTTCTCTTGCCTAAACAATAAAATAAAATATATAAAAATAATTTAAGAAAAATTAATACTCATTGGATAGATTATTTATTTATAAAATAATTATTTTGTCAAAAATTATTGTCATTATTTAATATTCTTGGGTCACATTTGAATATGAATCTTCCACAGATTTTTGACTCTTTAATAATTTCTTGTTTATTTAGTTCAGTTTTTATGGTATAATATATTTCATTCTTACAATTATATCTGAATTCAGCATGCAGTGTCCAGTCTGTTATTCTGAATTCGAAAATGAAGAAGAAATAAATGAGCACATGGAAATACATTTCACTGAAAGTATGTACATAATTTCTCATTTGTATTCAACTTATTGCAAGCAATATAACTGCTACGATATATGATTTTAGGAGATCTTGATATGGCTGACAAACTTCAAATGGAAGAGATTCAACGACATTCACTAGCATGTATGTTTAATTCAATTATTTATTATAATATTTTTTATTTAGAAATAAAATTTAACCAACTAATGTTATATTTTTTAGGTAAATTTATTTGACAATATTTTTTTACTTGAAATAGTAATCATTGTGAAATGAATGTGTACTTTATTTTATAAATATACAGCTTTTGAAACTTCAAGGGAATATCAAACTACAGAACATGAAGACGACGAACTCAAGGGGGCTCATGGATACACTCCCCAATACAAGGCGGAAGACTTTCAAGATTCTCTGCCAGAGGAGGTATCGTGGCCAAGCACTGGGGAAGGTTTTGTATGTGGATTAGAATAACATGCTTATTTAGACATTGATTTATCAATTGAGTTGTCCCATGACGAGTCTAACGTTTGCATATATCTTGTCCGACTTTCAGGAACGTCGAATGAGTGGGAAAAGCTCCAGCCCCTCAACTATGAGCAACTCATGGACAAAATTGCCGCAATCGAGTGATCTTGGGAGAGGTGGTATCTGGGGAGATGCTCTTCTAGGTAAGTATACAAATGTTAATGTTTTGTAATGTTTGTCAATGGTTATTGTTGCTTTATCAGCTCAACAACCAAAACATGATGACACAACGGAAAGTGAAATTTCTTCCATTCACGAAGAACAAAGACCGCCATCACCGGTAAATAAGTGTTATTGTTATTCAGTAAATTTTAATGTGTATGCTTTACTTCAAATTAATTATTTTAATATAATGTTAAAATTTGAATATAAATAGCATTTCTCTCTCTTGCAAACTCACTCCCTGTTTAGCCCAAAACCACTACCTCTGAGAATAAAATGGATGAATCCCATAACAGTGAAAGTGAAAATAGCCCCAAAGATAACGAATCTGATGATTACTTTGACAATGGCAGCGATACAATGGATTCTGAAGACACGATTAAAAACAAAATAGACCTAAGTGATTAGATATTTCTATCAATATTAAAACTTCATAATTAAATAGTATATTCCATCATTTCAGCAACCCAGAAACAAGCAAGGAACACGGATAAAGATGTTTGTCAAGAATTTAACGAACAATTGCCGGAATTTTATACTTTTCAAAATTTTGCCGATTATAAATCACGTTCCAAGGACCATAAAGCATCTTCCACAAATTACTACCATCTCTACGAAGAGTACAAAGTTGTCAAGGAGAAGCAGAAAGAAAGACTGAAAATGTCGGAACTCATGCGCCACGACACTTTGGGAGGATTTGTAGTAACGCCTGTGAGTTCCGGTAGCTCTCTCGATGGGGACGAATGCGGCGCTACTGAAAACAATAAATCCAAAGATAGCGAAAGGTCTCAATCGGATGTCCCTCCTGGATTTAATTTAACAGATTGTAAATATATTGAAGAGACAAGTAATGTCCAAGAAGCACCATCCGTAAATGAGGTCGATGATTCTCCTGCATCTATTCCTCAACGTAATGCACCAAAAAAGGGATCTTATGAAGAATGGAAGCAGAGACGGCTGGAAAAGGTCGCTAACAGAACTAATGATACAGCTGGTGTCGCTCATAATCCGAGGAACAAGGAAACCAGCGATGTGAGTTCTGAAGATATGGAACAACGACCAACTCGACAAGACTCATCTAGCAGTTCTTTTGACATTCTCGAGCCCTCATCAATTTCACCGGAACTTACTTATAATCCTGATAATACTGATGACAATTTATCGCAATTTGACTTGGATACAACGATTAAAGATACTAGCGATCCGATTAAAGATTTTCCCGATAAACAAAAACCCTCTAATTCCCTTTTGAAAAACGACCTATCGGACAATTTTGGGAGACGTTCTGAGATTCAGACATCGTCCAATGATTCCTGTGATCGCATCAGCGAAACGAAAAAATCAATCAGTCCAGAGACTTTATCTTTTGCCGAATGGAAAAAAATGAAGCAGGCTCAACGAAATCAGTCTCGTGGTGATACGATGGAATTGTCGAAAATTAATGATCCTCCGGTAAATGCCGCTAGTCGATTTGATAATAAGAAAAGAGGTGACAATTATTCTGAATCAACACTTGCAAAGAGGCCTGCAGAGGCCGCATTTGGTGGCAAAAAGACTTTTGTCCCTTCTCCAGTCGCCAATGACAAAGAACACGGAATTTCGAGGGATTTATTAGAGGATCAACCAATTCAATCTGAGAAAGTCAAAAGTTATTGCACTGGTAAACAACCAAGTCGAGGCAATGTTGAAGACGATAGCAATCAACAGAGAAGGGATCGGTTAAATCATGGTCATCCTAGAAAGTGTGGTAAAAATATTCCTTTCACATCACCACAGTCTGTTAAACTGGCTCCTATTAAACCTCGCTGTGATCGCAACTCCTCGTCTTATTCAGAAGTGCTCAAGGCCAGAATGATGGAATTCGACAGTTATCCTCCGACTCCGACGGTTACTGCTGAAGGTACGGAACAAAACAATTCAAATACTCGACCGGGAATGTCTCCTTCGAAAATAGTCGGAAGTTCCACTCCTCAAGACCATATCACCGCTGAAGACGATTCTGATAAGTCCTCAATTCATGGAACCGCGGAACCTCAACCAAAAGATGCAAATTATAAAAATACGCAATCTATTCCTAAGACGAATTCAAACAACAACCTTTCCACAGAACCAGTCGTTTCCAATAGTAGTGATTCCAGAAAGGTTCCTGTCAGACATAATGCAGCCAGTGACGCTGCTCATAGGAGACAGGTTGGTCAACAGTTATCTGACGGACAGAAATCCCAAGTGGAAAATCTGCAAAAACCGAAAGCGTCACCAAGACCACCAAATCAAGGAAATGAAAGTCGAGAGGTTTCACCATCCCCTATAATGAAAAACGACAGTCGTGGATATAAGCGCAGTGTAAGTTTCTTAATTATTCCATGCATAAATACACAATGATCTATCTCATCTTGTAATGCTGATTTGCCTCCAGAATTTCCAGACTCAATCCGCTCATAAGAGACATTTTGACATAATTGAAAAAGATTTTGCGAATCAAAAAATGAGTTCAAATGAATACAAAAAACGAATGAATCGGTTGAAGGAAGCATACGAACACGGTGTAGATTCACTATGGTCGAGGACTGAGAGTAAGATTTGGTGTTAATTATCAATTATTTTGCTTTTATAATGTGAACATTCGAACTGTAATAAAAGAAGCAGTATAAAATACAGGTGTAATATGACGGGGTGTGTTAGAGAGGCGCATACAATAATAAAAGGGTAAGCTACAATAAAAAGGTATAATTGACTTTCCAACATTTCGACAGATAGTCTTAGTCATGTATGGGTAGTATCTACCAGTATTTTAAACTTCTATACATAAATAATAAATTAGTATATTCAAAATAGACCTTTCTGACTCGCGATATTCATATTTAGCGGAGATATGTAATTTTAATGTTAAATAATTTTGTTACAAATCAAGCAATCGTTTTAATTAGGCATATATGGATTAAAAACATTTTTATTTTGTATTCTGTTTTTGTAAAATCCAAGTTAACTGTTATATCGCTTACCGCAGCCAATAATAACTCTACCTAAGACGTATACAGATTTTGGAAATTTTAAATCTATTTTTATCTCATAAGTGTGGAAAGTCCAACTATATTAATACGTTCACACGAGATTCATTCTCACATTCATTTTATAATCTTGGAATTTTCTCAATTTGTTATTATAGATGTATGCATTTTTACTATTGATTTGCGAATTTAGAATGTGTATGACAGTGGAATTATATATAAGAAGCCGGATTTAACAATCACTGTTAAACAATCACACATTTTTAGAATATTTTTTAAAGGCTAAACTTGTAACAACCATGATATGATACCACGGAACAGTAATCAATAAATTAGTCTATACTTAGAAATGTTTTAACTTATAAAAACTTTGAGACGATTTGAAAAAAATGTTCAGTAAAATTTTCAATCGATAGAAATCCGTAAAAAATAATAATTTTTAATTCATATATTAATTTAATATTTTACCTCTCTTCTTGAATTTTGATTGAATATTTTTTTAATTATTGAAAATGTTTTCAACCCTCAACTACGCTTTCAGTGTTAATTTAGCCAAGAGGCCGATTATTTTTCCCGAATAAGATAATTTAGACAATAAAAAACACACATTGGGAAATTTTCAATCTTCATATAAATTATATAATATTTTAATTCACTTTAATATGTTTATTAACGTATTGACGTAGTCCTGGTTCATATTAGATTTATATTTAATTTTTTTAAATCTATAAATCACTTTTACAGTGTATATATTTGTTGAAAATATTATTCCATATAGTAATTAATATTTATAAAAATTGTACAGAATTAAACAGCAGCATTTTTGACTTTTAGTCCGATAAATATAGTGATTAAATATATTTAACATCAATGCAATGGGAAGATAATCTTTCAACTGTTCTGTCCTTATTCTAGAAGCTGTGTCTATCTACCGAAAACTGAATCAGGATGGACACATAGAGGGAAAATGTCACTTTTCTATAGAAACTGACCACATTTCCGGCTCTCCCGCTGATCGAAGTTATGGCTGCGGATATAGATGCGCACAGATGATTCTCTCTGCAATGATCCGGGACCGCAAATACTTACACGAAGTTTTTTCAGGTAAAGTTTTTTTGTATCTTTAATTATTCTGAAGTTTCTTTGTAGCTGGTTTAAAATGACAAATGAATTCGTATTCAGATATCAATTTTATAATTTCTTAATTGCGAAACAATATCCTTTGAAACGGCTTATGTACATTAATTTATGTTTCTACAACAGGTCGTAGGGATATGCCCTCTATCTGGAAGATCCAAGAACTCATTGAGAACGCCTGGTCTGACGGTTTTGACCTGGCAGGTAAAAAGACACTGCATGACAGCTTAGTGGACACTTGTCAGCAAATTGGAGCGTCGGATATTTGTTCCCTCATGTCGTTTCTGGGTCTCGATTGTCGACTGGTTCAAATTTCTAGCGAAGACAAGCACGAAGCTAGAATAAAGTGGGTTAATTGACCACCGATTTTATTGTAAATAGTTTGTGGCTAAGTTAGTTATACCTTTCAAGTTTTTTTGGTTTTATAGTTTGTTTTTGTTACTACATATAATTACAAATATGGAATCCTCTTCAAACAGACTCTTCAATTGGATGAAAGAATACTTCTGCGAGGATAATGTTCGTCTTCCAATCTATCTGACACGACCTGGTCATAACTGCCTCATTGTGGGCGTTGAACTCGAGGCCAGTCCACAAGCGGATGTTGTCTCTTTGATCTCACTAGACTCTGGCTGCCCTCAAAGTGCAATGCGAGGTCTCTCAGAAGGTCGTGGAGTGGAACAACAGATCCAGAAATTACGGAAGAATTTAAACAATTTCAACTTCAATGCTTACCAATTGATTGAAATTCGTGGAATTTGCGAAAGTGACGAGGCTTATGAGGTAAGAATTTTAGGTTTATTGTGCTATTTTGAGACTTAATAAGTTAAAATCCATTGATTATGAGTCTTCGATCAGTTATTCATCAATAAAGAAATTTTGCATCTAAAATTTTGATTTTTAAATCTAAATCAAGTAATAAAGTTTACTCCGGCTAATCGGAATAGATAAAATCGATTATTTTAGTATAGTATAAGTTGACCTTACGATTGTTTCATAATCATTAAAGAAACATAATAATATACGTAATGAAACTTAATTAATTTATTATGAGGAAAGCCTTTAGCAGTCTCATTGGTTATAAAACGATACTCCCACGCAATGGAGTCAATCCCCAATAAATACTATAAAATGTCGACTGTGATCTGATTTGTGGTCAGTTCCCATTCGACTTACAATACAAACGGGGACCGTTATTTGAATTGGTGATGCATGCACAAGGTAGTTAATTATTGAGTCATCGACTCATTCTTTAGTACTCTCCTCCTATTCATATTAATAATTTTCTCGGGTTAGGTTACGAAAATTATTTCATCGGGGTTATTTGCGATCCCCTGTATGTATAGAGACCGTTCTACAAAGTCTGTTCATAATATACGTTTATCGTTAGCTATTGGCAAAAAAATCGGTGAAAATGTAATTTATAATTTGTTGATGTTTTAATGTTGACATTTTTATGTTCCTCCGTAAAAGTTC
>JAUZNC010039724.1:0-17971 GCA_034780395.1 Vannuccia rotundouncinata | reverse complement strand
TTAGCTGGAGGCCTCCAAAATAGGCCCATTTTCTGCGGTCCTATATACACACCGGCGCAAGGCTTAGTTAGCATATATTAGCATATACAGAGCTAACAGCCAACTACCGTTGGCTTAGATTTATATGGCTTAAAAGCTTTAGATTAGCCAATCGATTTTATAAAATTGTAAACTTGAAATAATAGGCAATTTAGGTCTTTGGGTCAATTTTGAAATAAATTTTAAAACTTTTCCCTGTGAAAGATTTTTTGGGCCTTTTTTCTGTTATATTAAATTTAATTATGAATTGAAAACCGTTGAGAATCTTCAGTAAGCAATTTGCCCTAGGTCAAACCCTAACATGTGTAAAACACTAGACTATCTGTATAAAATTAAAATTTTTATCTATAAACATTGAATAGCATTATTTACAATATTGATTAAATCATTGATAAAAATTTCTACTATGTATAATTTAGAATTTTGTGAATTTCAACATCCGACTTCGGTGAACTAGAAACCTGAAAATTTTTAAAAGGATATGTAAATTATTTTTCTAAAATATACTATAGGTTGGTATAGCGTTTTATAAAGAAAGATCTCTGTGCTGTTGTGACTGTAAAGAACAATTAAATTCATTGATTACTTAGAAAAGTTTTATAACATAAATTTATTCAAACGTTTATACCTTATAAACGGTAGAAAGACAAAATATAATGAAAATGAATATAGAAAACCATATATTAGATGTATTAATTTGCCAAGCAGAAACATATAGATCTTATTATAATACTTATATAGCTTGTCAGCTTTCTATTTTGTTTTAACTAATTAATTGTTAGCAAAAAAAGTTCTCCCATTACCACAACACCACTTAAATTCATAGGTAATTTAAAAAAAATCATTTCAATTTTATTAACACGCAATCACGACAACATGGATATATCAATAGGTCACATGAAATGGATAATCAGTATGTATATAGAAAGAGGTACTAATTAACTACAAGAACATACACATTTGTCATTGATGAGATACCTCTGAACCCTCCACTTACAGTGAAATCCATCGGACGTAACACTCAACTGTCGAATCAATCGTTTGATCCTTCGACGATGTCTCTTTTTACTGCCCGTTTGACGTTGCCCTCTTCGACGAATGCTTCCTTTCTTCGAATTATCCCGATTTTTCTGCCTCCGCTTGGATTTCTTTCTTCGTTGCTCCCGATGCCAGCGTCGCTTCCTCGATGAAGACTCCACCTTCTCCTGACGACAGCTCCAATGAAGCATACGGAGTGCCTTGGCCCCCGTGGACTGACAGTGCATACCCGGTGGCCATGAACAGGAGGTTTGACCCTTCGTCCTTGACAAACAGACTCCACGCCGAATCCACCGAGGCCAGAAAAACTGTCCGAGGTCCTCCCACAAGTAATCCATCTCACACGAGCTTCTTTCTACCAGCCATCGGGTGAACATGTCTCTTAGGTGTGCCGGGAGAAGAAACGGGTTACCTGCTCCGTCTCGCAATGCCGTCAGATTAAGTACTTGAGCTTGGGCTACAAGTCGGGAAAAATCATGACTTCCCGGATTAGCTTTCTCTCGAAGAACTCTGGGGGCTTCGATTGATGTCCACTCCCGGTCAATGTTGCCGGATAATATCTTGACTAATTTTCGGACTTTCGAGGAGGATGTATCTGGTCGAAGGTTGCTCAGTGTTGCTATGTCCATGGGTTTCCCGAAAATGCGTAGATTCACACGCGAGAAATCGGTATCATCCGGCTGCACCCTGGGCCAAGATTGATCCATATTCGTTTTAGAATTATGCTTTAAGGCTTCGCTCACACGTACATTTACTTTCGCCGAGTAGTCTGGACTGTAAAGTTGTCCATGTATCGTCGTACAACTTAGTTGTGAAAACACGGAAATCAAAAATATATTCAAAAGGCTCATTGCATTCTATATGATAAGCAATCTTATTGATTTACATTGTCAAAGTGCCAAATTCAAAATATGTATGTTATTCTTTAAAATGGGTGTACATCCTCAGTCCTTCTTACTCACAAGCTGTTGTAATTGTTCAATATGTGGACGTCCCACAATTTTTTTCTGGTTTAAGTGACCACTCAAGATTAACGTATACACTTGCTTTATACAAGTGTGAATAGATTGCTTGTCATAAACCTCTTGAACAGCACTATTATTTACTCTAGAAACCAGATTATTATTATAATTTGATGGTAAATTCTGATCTATTCCTTAAACACACTCAATTATATCAAAGTAATTTATGTTTAAGTGGCCGCATTTTATTCTTATAAGTGCGGGGTGTCGTTCCAAAAATTTACTTAACCTAAACTCAATTTTCCCGTTTGCATGAGTGGCAGATGAATAGTTTATGTCAGACGAACCAGTGATAATATAATGTTTAACTTGAGAAATTTAAAGACTGCATTTGTGTAGGTATGAGTATGGAGACCGCTGAGATGATCTTGAGTATATAGAAGGTGTCATGCAGGGAAAATAAGAAGGCGATTGACTTGAACCGTCGCCAGTTAGGTCACACTTAATAAAGGAGGTACTTTATCAGCGATAGTAATTGAAATTTCCGTTTTGGTGTACAAATTTTAATGACATATATAACGCTATCATGACTATACATAACTTGTAACTAAATATACTGAGTATAAATACCTAGTATAAATACCGAGTATAAAAACTGAGTATACCTAAATAAAAATATATCTTTTCAAAGATCCTATTTATTGATTGTTAGTTTCTATATAATATTTCAGTTTATCCGCTCTGATCGAATTATGTAAATATCGACACTTTAGGTAATTAATAATTACATATATAATACAAATCCTTATATAAATAGATATTTGTTATTAAATGTTTTATTTATAAAAATTTTATAAATCAGTGAATTTTAACTAATTTCCTGGATATATATTTTGAATTTTACAAAATAGTTTTTATACATTTTTAATATATATCGTTTATTGTAGTGAATTCTAAGGCATGTCAATGATTTTGTTAACGGTTTTAAACGGCAACCATTGTTGCCGGCTATGAGAGAAGAATAGAATCCATAAAAATAAATTTTATTGAATAGCATTCATTTAGTAATCTTGCATGGATATAACAAATGTGCAATTCTGTGAGGTCCCACAAATCAGGCAAAATAAATGAAAACATGTCAAACTGCTCTGAAGTATATACAGGATGATGCGAAAAAACGGTCCAAAATACAAATTATGGCAATAATCATAAAAAAATATGTATTTAAAACAATATTGTTTAACACTGTACTGATGAGTTTATCATAATAAGTGAACTTGCACAAAGAACTTTGCATAAAAACTTTTTAAAAAACAATTCAATTCAAATATTTAAAATAATGTTATAATTTAATTTATAAATAATATTTAAATTTAATTTATAAAAAATCTTTGTATATATAGATTAGCTAGCTAGCACATTTGGATTGATATATAATGTTTGATTTTTTGTTGTTGATTATTTAATTTTTTTATCTAATTAAAAAAAATCAATATTTGAAAAAAATGATATTATAGCTGCAGTCAGAAGCGTACCAACAGATACATGTTTCGACATCTTCTGAACAAACGGGACCGATGAAGCGCGTCAGAACGATATATGAAGTGGGTTCCGCGATGTTGAAGTGTTGAACAAGCGTCAAAACAATATATATCAATAAATCTCAAGCTCATATATAATATAAATTATTTGTTCATTAATAATCCACTTCTTATTATTCTAAATATCAGTTTGGTATATTTAATGTTATTGCATATAAAATTAACTCGTGATTATTTGGCATAGGAATGGTACAGTATATTATATAGCTGCTATAAACATGACATTATTATATATGGAATCATATATCTAATCATGTCAGTCTGTTTTATATACCGTTATATAAGTATTCGATATGTCGACGATATTCTATAATGTATGTAAAGATTACAGTTGGATTACGTATTACAGTTGGATACAATCTGGGGTTACACAAATATATTTCTTCTCAAATTTCTTGTATTTTTTACCTTCGGACACAAATTACAAAGCGTATTTCATTATCATACAGATTCAATTTTAGGAAACTACAATCCAATTGTAATTTAATTTAATTTGCCCACACAATTATCCGACGGTAAGTTATTATATTTATTTTGATTATTTTTTTGTATAATTATATGAAACAATTATGTATTATCTATTCATTGATACATGGATAACTTGGATGATTGATTAAAATCTTGAGGTATAACGTACTTGAAATGCTTTTTGTAAAATAATAAATTAAATGTTACATTTTCTTTTCTTCGATGGTTTCAAATATATAAGGGGGTGCAAAAAATAGTTTTTCTATTAAAGTCAGTGATATTACTTGTCCTGAAAGCATAGAATGGTTACGAAATTTAATCGAAGAAAATAGGAGAGATTGCTGACATAGAAAAAATAACAGTTTACAGAATAATTACTAAAGATGTGAAGAAAAGGTCATATGCAGCAGATGGGGCCTCACACTTTGACTGACCTAAACATAGAAAACCGCGTTTTACGAATTCAAGAAATTATTCACGAGTTTTTCAATAAACGGTTGTTATCGACGAAAACTAGGTATACTACCGAGATGTAAGACCTAAAGTATGCAACCGGGATTGGGTTGATGGAGCTGGAGATCGTCCTGTGGCATCGTTCTGATAGAAAAGTATGTCCTGGTAATTGTTACTTTCAATTTCAACAAGAGTTTCTTTTATTTTGAAACGCTAGATGATGGAGGGTCAATCAATGCGGAGAGATACCTCCTTTTTTAGAAAACATGATTTAAAACATGGTTTCCATATTAAATCCAAATGCCAAGATGGGAACTAAAGATTCAATAAGATTCAACGCCAGATCCTATTATGTGGAAAATTTGGTCAAACATTGGATTGAAGATAACCTTATTTCCATGTTGGAATATAAGCTCAATATACTCCCCAGACACAAATCACCCTGCTCGCTATATTTGTTTCGGAATTTTGAAAGTACAGACAAAGGTAGATTTTAGAAGCGCTGCTGATGTTCGCAATAACATTAATAATTTCTTCAACTCTGTGACAGAGTGACTTAAAGAGTTTGCTGGATTAAGAGCCCATATTAAAAGGATTGTTGAAGCCAATGGGGATAATGTTTAGAAGGTATAAGGTGTGAACAGTGAACACAATTATTGTTTTTTTGCGACCCAAAATATATATATATCAATTTACTGATCCTTGTCAATTATAACAGAATCATAGTTTATGTATATCAATTTACAATAGTTCATTATTAATTTAGCATAAATGTTCACAATGTGAATAATTTATATGTCAATTACGATTTTATAAAAGATAAATGTGTTGACTTAAAATGAGAGCCAATTGTGGGAGTATATATATTAGAATTCACCTAAATACTATATGCAAAGTCTGAAAGGCCAGAAAAATCTTCAAAATAGGGGAATATTCGTTAGATACCTCCTGGTGTTTCATTTTGCGGTACCCAACAAGTACCAAGTTAGGGTTCTTGTGTACCCTTAGGTATTCTTAGGTACCCTTGTATTTACTGCAGGTATAAATATTTAAAATATTGTCCGGTATATATATTGTTCATCGAACTAATTCATTCCTGCAAGTTTTATTCCTATAGTTTTTCTATGTATCAGCATGTACAATTTTTATTAATTCTTAATATATTAGGATTTTTATTAAAATATTATTAATGCCTATATTATTTATGTATAATTGCTGAAAAGTAGAATATGACACATTTTGTTATATCTATTTTTTAAATAGATATATCAAAATGTGTCATAATAATCAAATAGTAACAAAATAATCAAATTTCTAATTTTCTTTAAATTATAAATTTGATTATTTTAAAATACATTTATTATACTTGTTAAAATGTTTATCTTCAGCCTAAAATGTTTGCTCAAACACATTGGTGTCGAATTCTGCCAAAACTGGTGAAGCTGACTTGCACGAGCAGTACCTTAATGACAGTCATGATAATCACATTTGAAAACAATTTGAATTTGACTATGCAACCAGAGAGTAATAGAAACCAACTTTCTCAAAGAAGTAACTGCGAAACAACGGAGAAAGGATTTCTGCTCTACAAAGATGTGTGCGCCAAATGCCACAGTCCAAATTGATTTCACTTTATGAAAACCAAACGTCATTTTTTCATATATATATTTACGTAATTATTTTAATGTTGGTTGTAAAAACATTATAACTATTTATATCATAACCAAGAATATTATTTGTATACCTAGATAAATAATTGGACGTCACATATAATTTTACATGTTTAAACTAAATTGACATTTAATATATTTTATTCGGCGACATATATTTTCGAAGATTCGTTTCTATTATTATAATGATGGTATGTATGTATAGAAATATAAATTTTTTATTTGCCTTTAAATTATAGAAAAAAGATTTTTTTATAATTTTTAAATATTTTTTATAGTTATACAAGAACAGTAAATATTGTTCTTATATAGGTATAGAAAGTTTAGCATTGTAAATATATTTCCTATCTCAACTTCAATTAAAATTATACTTTTATGTTGACTATATTAGTAGGTATAATACGGAAATATTATTCCCTTTAAACTATTTTTATTTTATGAATATCCAGTTGTTAGTAAAAGACTAGTTAGTACGCAAGCTCGTAGGTATATTAAATGTAAAAATGCTTAATTATAAGAAAGACTTTTTTACGAAAATTGTTGTAATTATCGTATGCACTCGTTAATGAAAAATTTTCCACGATTTGAAATTACAGGCTGATTTTGTAATCACTATTATTTAATTTAAATGTTTTTAAATCATGCATTTCTTCATTTAATAAAATAAAATAGTTCACATCAAAAATATCTCTCTTATCTCACAACTCAATTTGTTTATTATATCAACGAATTATAGAATATATTTGAAACAAATTATTTGTGCAATTCCATGAAAATTCAGACAATAGGGTGATTTTTAAAATTTTGTTTTAGTTATATTCAAATTATATATTGTCGAAAATACGTGTTCTTCGATTACATTTTCTGTTCATTATACAATGTGAGTATGCTCAAATTAGAAAAAAATGTTTTTTTTGCTTTGTTTGTCTATAATATTGTTAAATTTTTTCACGAAAAAGTAATTATTTGATTTAAATATTTTTTCAAGGTATGCCAGATAAATATTTTACAATTTCTGTTTTAACCATAGCTACACATATTCGTTGAATGATTTATAAAAGATAAAATACCGATTTCAATAATCTAGTTTGATAAAAAATATTCTATGGATTTGCAATTTCTATGTCACGTGAGTCACGAAATTTCAATTTAATTTTGATCTAATTTTTACAAAAACAAATTGGTTTAATATATTCATGTATTAGGTTATAAAAAATACTCAAACAAATTTTGATTCAACTATCTAAGTTTTTTCCAAAAATCTATATCAAAATTTGTCAGTGAGTCACAAAATCTTTACTAATATAACTTAGTTTTGATGTGTTAAATAATTTGGCGTCTAATTTACTAAGATCATCTAAAAAAAAATTTTAAATGAAGAGTTATTATTTTTTTTAAATATAGTACAGTTATAATGGGTGGGTTTCTAAACCGCATAGTAAACTAATCATTGGCTATTTTTTTTTTAAATCTATACAATTACTGAAAATACTGAATTAATTGCAAAAGTCTATTATTCATCTGAAGCAGAGTAGTAAGTTACAAATATAATATTTTTCTAGAGCAACATGTTGTAATACCTATGACATTTTTTAATTTGTAAATTGTAATTAATTAATATCTATAACATAAAGCAGAGATATTAACATAAGTTTAAATTTTATAAAAAATAATATTATTGATGAAACAATATAGGTAATCATGATATAAAAACTATCTATATTGTTAAGTAACTAAAAATTTTGGCCACATATATACTTTTTAATAAATTTAATTTTCAGAAGTTGTGAAGATGCTGTTAGAACAACACAGGATAGTCTATTGGAAGTACCTATAAATTACAGCAAAAGTAATATTAATTAAATTGGTATCCTTAAATTTTCTTTAAATTTTTAGAAATTTTGAAGAACTTGATCATGCTATATCATTGATAAGCCAAAAATTGGGTGATCTTCAGGTTGGAGATTATGCTATTGGGAACTGTGCAACTGTTTTTAAACCCAAACTTTACATATTTGCATAATTACAAAGGTATATTGTATATTATTGTTTTCTGTCAGAGACCATTTAGACATCTTGGATTTTTGTTATTATATGTATGTACCTATAAGATACTTATAAAAGTTTGTTACCATTGTTCCATAAATGTTCCCGGCAATAATTATTTGTGTAATTACTAAATATGAGAAATTTTGTATACAATTACTATAAATGTAATAACATTTTAATTTAATTTATTCTATTTCGATAGGCAATAGATAATTAAAATTACCTAGTTGAGATGTATTATTCTTTTTAGTTGAAATTGATCTATTCCAAGTGATTTGCTAAATTAGCTATGTAATATAATTCACTTTTTTCAAAACATTTAAAAGATGACGAATTTATTTTCACTCGACGAATACCGTCCTGATCGCACGGATAGCGTTTATTATCAAGAACACGGTGTCATTCATAAAATTCCTTGTTCTGATAGCAGTATGAGCTGGTGGTCCATCTTGCATGATGTAACAGGATAGCAGAATTCCTTTCTCCTGTAATGCCCGGTTAAGTACTCAACTTGAAGCATTTAGATGTAATTATCTGCAGTGAAGAAGAATGGGCCAATGAGATATCTCGGCGATATAGCTTGTGGTGGGTGTTGCCTTACTTGTTACCAAAAATGGAAATTTTGTTTGGACAAAAATTACTTATTTATTGAGAAACCTTTTCCTTCTGCATAAATCGCACATTCGTCGGTAAAAATGTTTTTCTTTTCTTACAGGGTTGTAATATTTATGCAATATTGCTTCACAGCACTCAAAACGCCTTTGATGATCGATCCTCTTGAAATAGAAATTGACACTTTGTTGGCTTCCAAAATTTTAATCCAAGATTCTTTATCATTACATACTGTAAACTTGAATAAGACATGTCTAATTCATTAGATCGTCTTCTTAGTGACATAGTTGGGTTGTCGTGTACTAATTCTGTTACATTATTAATTTCATCGTTTCGTTCACTTGGTCGCCCAGGCCGCTTTTATCCAAAATCGTATCACTTTCAAACAACTTCTCCAGCTCTCACATTCTAATAATTAATATACGCATGTCTGGTGGCTTACCATTAAATCTATCTCGTAGGTTAATCGTTTCTTTAATTGTCTCATTCGTGCTATTTTTTGTCAGATTCATGATATCATATAGCAGCTAAAATTCGGAACTCTAAAGTATATAGGTACTCTAGTCAGTCATAATGCAATAATATTATTTGAAATTTATTTATATAAATGATTGATTTACCATAGACAGTAACCATAGATGTAAAACTAATAACATATGATGTAAATGACATAAAATGGATAGTATTTTTATAAAATTCTATGTCGTGGGTACTTATATGAATCACCCGGTATATATATCACAGCTCTGGTGTAACAATCATTAGAATAATGTGTTTTGTTTTAATTTCTAAATAACGAGGTACATTTGATTGAAAGAGATAATTTTTACATGTTTGCGTTATAGCACACGAAAAAATCTATAATTTGCATAAAATCCATTATTTTACTCTGGGTATATATATTATTATCGCATTAATTATTGTCACTTATCATATATATCTTCAATTAGAACTGCAGATATGTAAATGTATAATTTCATTAAAAAAAATATTTTATATTTTTCTTCACAATATATAAATATAATAATTATTATAATAGCTTGTCATATATATCTATATGATCGAATTATGTATGATCGAATTGCTTCAGCTTTTGTTTTTTAAAATATATTGGCGCCTTCTCGGAAGATGAGACGTTTTATTAGGTTTTTATTTTTATGTCTGAAAATATTTTAAATCATCGTGTCATAGAATCCAATAAAACCTGGATTAAATTCACATTCCTATGCGTTCAGCATGATTTGCAATTGAGGCTCTGCAGCTATGTTTTATAATATATTATAATTTAGTAATTAACCTTAAATACACATTCTGTTTGTTTACGTGAATTTTTAATTCATTTAAATACCGCAAATTATAAAAAAAAATTACAAGCGCTTTATAATTAGTATTTTCTTTTATTATTAATATCAAAGTTATTTTGATAAAATTAGAAATGGGAGGTAAAATGACGAAACTCATTCCTGGTCTTTTTGTTGGAAATCTAAGAAATGCCTTTAGTGAAACGGAATTAAAATTAAATAAGATAACTCACATACTTTCTATAACAGATGCAAAAAGAGAAATCCCACAGGTGAATACATGTATATTTATTTCTATAATTTAATTCTTTGCATAATTTTAATCTTTAAAAATCTTGCACTTAAGTGTATTCAAATTGAAATGCAGTATCCTAGCCCAGGGATGTCCTAGCCCCAGACTGCAATCTATATAGCCTAACAAGTCCTACTAAGAATATATCTGGCATGCATTATTATGTTATTTGATATAAAATAATTTGTATTCTAATTAATGAATATAGTAATCTACAATTTTATTGTATAGTAATACTGAAATAAAAGGTATGCAAAAAGTAGGCCTTTACCTATTAGTAAATATATTGTTATAAATTAAATACATACATTACCTAGCAATTAAATTAACAATTCCATAGTATCAAACCATTAACAACATAAACCTAAATTCAAATAATCAACATAATATGTATAACAAAAATAATTGATAAAAACAATAATAAATATTATACACCCAACTCCATCTTTCATTAATTCCTAAATTAAAATAATAATAATAAATATCCAGAGTTTGATTATCATTAATGCAGGCTGGTCCTAGCCTCCATTCCATATTGCCTTAGGAGGAAATATCCAGTATACAATAATGAATTTTATATATATTATTACATATCTGTTTTGTTAAATTCCCCTTGATTGGTTAAGAGAGGTCCCTTCAAATTGGAAGGGTGTTGTTCAACCCAACAACCCCCTCCTGGCAATGCGCATGTGACTATATCCACTTTATAATAAAAATTAAATCAGACTAGTTTATAAATATTATAAAATTTTATTACCTTGCATTATTTATAATTATATGCTTAAACTTATATTTATATTAAAATATATTTAAACTTATTAGTTTAAAATTCAATCTATAGAAATATTGATACAGCTTATTTTATTTAATGATTACAGTGGTTACTTTTTGAACTATAATATTTATTTTAACTCTATTTGAGTCTAACAAACTATATATCCAACTATTTAATAAAAATAAAAGGTATTTACTAGTGTAACAAGATATATAATATTATTTTATATATTATAAATATTTAATATTATTTTATATATTATAAATATTTAATATTATACATATAATATGTAGCATAACTTTATATAAACAGCTAGTATATAATGCTATTACTAAAGTAAAGGATCTGAATCCATTTTGATTATAATTTTTACACCAAAAACCTCAATAGGAGGCTTTTAGATTTTTTTAACTAAAATTAATTCCTCCAAAAAGGGACTCTGCTCTTTCCTCATCCATTGTATTTTCTTCTGTTAAGTAATAGTCATTCATCCTTCCAACATTGTTTCAATAATAAACCCTTATCAATATTTAGTGGCTTTTATCTTGAAATATACTTTAATTTTTTTCACTAATATTTTTGTTCCTTTTTGTTTTATGTGGTTTTGGACAAATCATTTCTTTAAAATTGACTGAATATTCCTTATAACAAAATTCTCAATTATATTAGAGTTTGACCTACTGTATTAAAATTTGTTCAATTTTATATTTAATCTGAAATAATAAAAAATGTTTAAATCTAAATTTTTGTTATTTAAAAGATTTAATACAATACTAAAACTTATAAAATGTTTTGATATGATTCTATTAACAGAATATATTTGTTTAAAAGAGATGTAGATAGTGCAATGCTGTAAATTTTTGAAAACATATATTTTCTATGTCATTATAAATATTAAAAAAAGTATGCTGTGATGTACTATATACTATTAATATATAAACCCAATTTCTGTGACATTGCCTTTACTCCATAGAACTTTTGACATAACTGATTTTTATGTAAAAGCTCTTGAAATATTCCTTCAACTGCTATGCAACCTTTTTAGCACATGCCAACTGTCAATTTATTGTTTTAATATTCATATTGTTTTGGCCACTCTAATGAGCAGTGTTATAATGTTTCTATATTTATAATGCTGACATTGTTTGCATAACAAAGCAAGTGACATATATCTCTAGCTTTTAATTGATTGCAAAAAGGTCATGCAATCAAAATATCTTGTTTTCTTAATTATAAATTTGCAATAAATGTTTTATTATACTAGTTGTTTTTATTATAAAGCACTAGCAATCAACACTGCATTATGTTAGTTAGAAGATTCTGTATTTTTTTCAAAAATGGAGTTTGGCCATAGTAGTAATTTTTAGTAATTTATTTAATATAAACATTTGGTGTATTTTTCATGATAATCCTAATCAATTGTAAAGCTTATGTATTAAACAATGTATTAGCTCTCCATTGAAAACCCTGATTTTTGTAATGAGAATCCTTTAAATTTAAGAAAATTATAAATATCTCTTGAATCCCCTTTAAATTTTAATCCTATGATTTTTTATATATATTCTAATTTTTTGTTGTTGTACAATAATGTATTATTTAAAAAAATAATATATTAAATTAATAATATAATAGAAACGTATAAATACCTAAATACCTAAAAAAATAGATAATAATTATCTGATGTAAAATTTTAACCAATAACCATGTAAATAATACATAGAATGTACAGTTTATGGTGTGCATTGTTCAAACACAATATAAGTATTCAAAGTAGACAAAACCTAATTGATTCAAAATTTACACCCAAAAGAATAACAACATGAATTATAATTTAACAAAGTTCTATCTAAAAAATATTTTAACATTATTTCCATCTTTAGACTGTCAATTAAACAAAAGACTAACATTATTCATGTATAGAGATGTCCAGTGATGACATGCAGGTGGAAACTGCAGCAAATCTTCATCTTTCCATCCCTTGTGACATTTCCATCTCAAATTACTTGGAGCTGTAAGAGCCATACTAAGACTGCATAGAAATAGTCGACATTTATGAAATTTTTCAGAATTATTGTTAGGAAATACTGCAGAATGTAGAATGTTTACACACAATGGGACTGCAAAATACTGCCGCAAGTGGGACCTTCTTGATTTGAATTTTACCATGTACGTAACGACTATCTTGTTCATTAGTCCAGCGCCCTCCCCCCCGCCCTGCCTGGATTCATTGATTCATTAATCAATGCCCTCTTGAATTGTGGATCACGTTCGAATTCTAATGTCAAATGCTGGCATAACAGAACAATTGGAATCGAGTTTTCAGGGGAACTGGCAGGAGAGAAGCTCTCTATTCTGATAGCCTCTCAATTGTAGGAGAACTTTGCTTATATTGTACCATGCTAGCAATGTCATGTTGCAGGTTAGAAAATGACGTAATTGTCCAAAATAATGTTTGAGAAAATATCCAGTAAGATTTGTTGAAATATGTACTATACTCACCAGGAGGACGTTAATCATATGTGAGTCCATGTTCCAGCTATACCAGGATGTAGAATCACATAGAATCACAAGCGTTGGCTTGCGAAGGTACACAAAATCTTTCTATGATGGACGTTGTGCTAAAGGAAGCATTAATTCATCCTAAGAAGAACTGTTAGCTCGGCAAAAGCGTCATTGTAGTGAAAGATATATCATAACTGACAGAAAAATCGATTAAAGCAAATGTGTGAAAATAATATGATTTGGGGTCAATATGACCGAATATAACCTTTTATTTATAAACCAAAAGGAATTATTGGATACTTTTTTTGAATATTGTAAAATTATGAAGTAATTCTCCTAAAAGAACAACTTATTTCGTGCAATCCTAGCCCATTTTTTACATAAATAGACCCCAAATGATGTTTGAAAGTTAATAGTAAAGCACTCGAGATATCACGCACTAAGATAGAAAAACTTTTAATTCTCTATAAAAACCAAGTACACCAACCATTAAGTATTGTGTTTTTCTCTTTTAATGAATGATTGAGTTTGTATTTCTTATGATTTTACTTGTTTTTTTCCTACTATCTCTTAAATGTGCATGATATCTCGATTGTTTTGCAATGTGAATCCCTTCGTTCGCCATATGTAATATTCCTATTAAAAATATCATGATGTACATACATTAAAAAATGTCATCATTATGTTGTTTTTTTATCTTTGAGCCTTGATTATCTCTTGAAAATCCATTGAATTTCAAATTTGGAAAAGCGTGGGAACCCCAAAAACGTTTTTCGTTATTTGGTTGATTAATTATTAGTATGTATATTGTAAAGTCTATATTCTATAGTCAGTAATTGATTTAGTCAGAGTTGATTTTTAATATTTTATAAAAAATTTGTAATTGATTTTCATTCAATATTCCAAGAGACATTTATTTGGAAGTTTTATAAGCCCTTATTTTCCGTGAATTTGATTTAATTATGTTTGTTGTTATATTAATTTATATTGTCTGTTTTGTTTAGATGCTTTTATAATTCTATTATTTGATATATTTTAAACATGTCCATATTTTCAGTCGGAAAGCCGAAAATACTTGAAGATACTTCTTCCTGATAGTCCTCACGCAAGGATAAACGATCATTTTTCACAAGCAATTAAATTTATCCATGACGCCCGAATGTCCGGAGGTGTCTGTTTAGTTCATTGGTAATTTTTTATTTTGGAAAACTGCTAATTAACACTGCATATTTATATATCACAAGATCAATTCACATTAATGAGGACATCTATATATATTTACCCCAATGTCAATTATTATTTTGTGAAGTTAATCAACCTTAAACATTTCGAATCAAAATTGTCTTGAACGAAAAGAACTTCTTGGACTAAACTGTTTGAGGTTGGTCGTCTTCATTCTTAAAATTATTCAAACTCATTTATATATTGTTGTATCCGGCAAATATTCAGCATCTGTATAATGAGTTTTACGGTTCAATTTAGAAAAAAATTTAATTACTTGCAAATCAACCTATAAAATTCAAAAAGAACAACATTAGAATAGAAACTGATTTTTGACCTCATTCACTTTTACTAATTTATTCACTTAATGAAATTAAGTTCATCAGAAATTTATTCTATTTTTCAGTCTTGCCGGAGCTTCTAGAAGTGTTACTATCTGTGTTGCTTACATCATCACTCTAACTAACCTCCCATTCCAACAAGCTCTGGATTCTGTCAGAGGCTTGCGACCAGTAGCAGATCCAAACTTCGGGTTTCAACGACAGCTTCGCGACTTTCAAGATTCCAGTAGGACCCTCGAAGAGCGCCAACAACTGGAGACTTCGTTTGGAGTTTGGGAACATTTGGACGCTGATTTAGCGCTATTAAATGAAGGACTGTGCAAATTTAATGAGCTAAAATCGGAAAACTCTGTCACTCTAAAGAGTCATACTTATTATCGTAATTTGCCATCGACTTCCTCGATCAATGATCCTACAGAACAAAAAACTTCAAGTGGTTCATCAAATTCAACAAATGGAGTATCTAAGTAACCTATATAATCATTAATTACTTACACTTTCCTGGTCTTTCATTAAAAGTAATTATTTGCCTTACTTGACTTTACGTATCAGAGCAGAGAGTTTATGCATTATTAATTTATTCTGCGACATATCGTCTTCTTATTATTATGCCGTATAATTTATTATTTTGTTTTTTTTCTGCATTATTATTTTTTAACTTTTTATACATTTGTTTTTATGTATCTAATACAATCAGTAGGCACATTTTCGTTATGAATAAAAATATTTAATATTATTATAACTCTGAATTTTTTATTTATGTAGGTTTCATTTATTTATTTATATTTTCCTGTTGAATGATTAAACAAAATGTTTGGTTTACTCCGGTAAATCCGAACATCCAAAATGCACAAAAAATGTTCGGAATAACTGACTAAGGAGAATATAATTACTAATAAAATATATTCTACTGATATTTTGAAAATAAGAATGACTAAAATGTACATGTATGTAGAAATGACATATGTATTGTAATTTTAAAAATCAACAACTATAATTGCATAATACAATTATGTCGACAAAATAAGTTTTATAATTTAAAATAATTTGCAAGTTTCGCTATGTTATGAATTGTTATTTTACCTATATTTTTCTAATAACTTGTAATATTTCGACATCGGTAGTTTTCTAAATATAGCTTCTTATTGAATTTTGATGCTAAAATTTTTTTTAATATATTTGTGTTTTTAATAATAGACTGATTATTTTCGATATTTATCTTTTTTATATTCATCAACACTATTTTGTATAAGAACAAAAACAAACCATATACTTATTAGTTTGGCGATTTTTTATGTTTTAGTTTTTGTTGTTTTGATAAAGTAGCTTTAATTAGCAATGCCGAGATTCGGTGGCATTGTAAAAGTGTAAACACACTTGGAATGGAGAGGGTTAAATAGTATACCTGGTAAGTGAATCAATCCTTTTAATTGTGATAACATTATGAAACAATTGGCACAGTTATGAATTAGGGTATGAAAAAGATGGAATGAAAGGGTTGCACTAAATTTGATCAGGGGAAATGGGGAATTTTGGATTTCAAAATGATGTACCCCAAATTGTTAATGTTTTTTCAAAATATCTCAATAATAAAAACTATTTTCTATATCCATATGATTTTGTAATAGTTTTGGAATATTAATTTATATATTATGTATAAATGTCAAAGCAATCGGTTTAAAATTTGAATCCTACAGGAAAGAAAAAATAATTTGAAAATGTTCTATGAAAACATTTGAAAGTTTTGACAGAGAGATCCAATTTTGAGTAAATTTGTTGTCGTACCCAATCCATCCGCAATTAACTGAGTCCTGTTCACGCATATACACACTACTTTTTACCGCGCTTAATTAACTGTTGATTAATTAACAAATTATTTGTTTAAGAGTTTAATACCAAAAGGAGACCAATGAAAGAAAGTTTTTAATAATACGTCATTTAGGCGGTAGGCGAACAAGAAAAAAGTACAATTGTAAGAACACATGAAATGAAAGAAATTGTATTTTAGAATTATTTGGAAATTTGCTTGTTAATTTTCGAAATTTTCTTTCAGTACCTAGAAGTATTACTAAGTGATGTATACTAAAGGTGATTTCATCACAGAATTGAAGTCTATTTATAGATTTAAACAAAATTCTAATTCTGTGGATTCCATAGACATTACATTAAAACTACAACTATATAGATCTGCAATCTAAAACTAAATACTTAGCCGGCGATCAAATAGATCAATCAAATTAAAGTAATACACCTATATAATTTCGAATTAACTAATAAAAATTAAGTTTCTTGCCTAACACCCTGGCTAAGAATTTTAAATGAATTAATTTTAGATAGCAGATCTAGTTAAAGCATAGATATTGTATATTATATATAGAACTTGATTGCACATCTAAAATAGTTCTATACTAAATATGTTGCATCGCGTGTATGGCAAATCCAGGTTTGTGATTGGTTAAATATTTTGAAAATAACTTAAACAATATATATATGTAATTGATACATATAAACAATTATTGAATTTAATATTACTACAGATTTATATTTAATTAATACATCCGTAACTCTCCCGTATACCGACACAGGCCATCTCCACACTGTGATGCGATCAATGACTTCACGACCAGCCAATGTTTGATTGCTGCCA
>JAUZNC010039713.1:0-14237 GCA_034780395.1 Vannuccia rotundouncinata | reverse complement strand
GACATTTACAAAACCATTCTACTTGTTCGTTTTCAGGTACATCTGATAAAATTTTCTGGAGTTTACTATATCACATAGCTTAAAAACTTGCTCTCGACAATGACAGTCAAACACGAAATCGTGACAACGATGCTTACTAGACTTTCCAATCTATGAATAAACACATTAGTTATCTATGGTTTGACTACACCAACATAGACTGATACTGATTTACAATGGGTCGCCGTTCTATTATTAAAACAATTTCTATGATAAAAAACAAACTCTTTTTATCCGTTACACCTACCATTCTTCCATTTTCCAAGAGAGACCCTCCATCTATAAAGAAAGGAGACAACCATAACATGACCTTGAATTCAAACATCATTGATTATCGAGAATCCTCTCCACTCTACCTGCTACAGGCTGCTTAACTCGCGACTCCTTGAGGAGAAGAGAGGCCGGTCTGTGATGACGCACAGTGAGAACGACCTGCTCGCCCGCTGATTGGAGGACACGCACCACCTCCTCGTGTGTGTCTCGGTCCACTATAGTTCCGTTAACACGGACAAGTGCGTCGCCAATGAAGAGACGCCCACTCCGATCAGCTGCATTTATTTAGATCAAATTATGTGATTAATTATCTCCTGTTAGCTAGCAATGATTGAATTATTTGACTTTTAGACTAATTAATAAGGAGATATGCGGACAAACAGTTAATTACAGACGATAAGAGAGACAATATAAATCTATTTGACCTTACTGTGACTCAGCCTGCCGCAATGCGGAATGTTTTTATCTAAACTGAATAAATTATTTTCCTTATACTTATAGTAAAATCAGAAAAGTCACCTCTGACAGAAAGTATTCATTAATAAAATCAATAAAACTCTTACAAAAATCGATGGATTCACCAACTTTTAAATTTCTACGGTTTATGTGGGAAGTCAAGAGTTCAATTTATATAAACACAATATTACGTAATTAATTATAGAAATTGAATCTTAATTAATAGTTCCTGACAGCCAAAAAATATTCGACAGTTACAGCAAACAGACAAAAATAAATCATTCATCAAGAAAATAAAGTAACGCTTATCCCAAATTGACTGTCCCAACATCCCCTCTTATCTCTGCAGGTACCCGCTCTACACTAAGAAAGTCGCCATCACAAAACCATCTCTAGGAACCTCGTACAAAACTTGACAACATGAAACAGAGTCTGCTAATATAGGAATAAAACTTAGCGTAATCTCTGTCTACTATAGAGGAGCTCGCAGTATAGGCACAGGCCACAACAAGTCAACCTGCTAGTCTTCTGGGTCAGGGCAGTTGGAGGGGTCTGAAATTACCCGATTAATTTGCGTGTTTGACTGTCTCCAGCCAAGTATGAATGAATTAATTGAAGACGCAGGGGGAAACACTCCAAAAATCGTATACCGATTGCAAATTGAAAAAGAAAAGAAAAGATATCCCATCGATTTGTTTAGCTGGCTGATCATCATTGCTGCATTTTTTGATGTGGACATATGGCGGTAGACTAGGAATTACTCTTTTTTGCCTCTCCTATGATCCTGGGCCAGCTGTTCTCGTGGTGATCGCGACAATTTGACGTATGTGGTCAGGGTGATGATAAACCCAGCCACCCCACTAGTTAGTTGATGTGTATGTCGGGTTTTCGAAGGAGTTGTTACGTCAAGTGACTAAGTGCCGGTTTATTGCCTTCATTATAGATATTGTTTTTCATTCGATAGATAGGAAAACTACGATGCGTCAAAAGAAATAATTAAATAAAATCGATATCGTTCTATCAAAACCTTAACAGTTGCAACGCCTTTTGACTAAATCTAAATATGTTATGTATTTTAAGAATTTCAGATTATATTTCAATTAGACTAACAAAACTATAGACATGCTAACAGCCAGATGAAATAGACTGCCGGATAAACAATCGATAACGGGTTATTTTGTCGACGCTAATTATTGATTTTCTAGATTAAGCTTGGAAGATTGATAGGCAGTCTATTTCAATAATTAAATCAATAATAATTCACGACAAATTTTATTAATATAAAGCGTTATCGGTTATTTAGCTAGCCGGCAGCTTTTGTTAGACTATGATCTCTTAATTATTAATAAAAAAATTTAATTATATCTTTTAAATATTGCTTTGAAATCATTGGAATAACATGAGATAACAAAATTTACAATCATAGATATATTTTCATTATTTCCCTACATATTATAATTAGATAAAAGACATTATATATCTATACTTTAACCTCATTTTATTGTAATATCTATGAATTAGATATGCTTACCTCTGAATCGCACGGTATATTAATTAGATTTGTGTTTCAAATATCTTATGTGGGTTTTTAATAAATAATATATAAAATATGAGAAAATAATGAAAAATCTGTTAAATATACTGTCTTTCATTCTTTATCTTTCAGATTGCAAAATTTGAAAACTGTTACTTAATTAACCGAGCCAAAATAATTATAGATTAATTTATTGCACAATAGAATAATAATTGGACAGTAAAACAGTCTATTTAGTTCAAAAAGTTCTTCATTCGTATTATGATTGATAGATTTGACAGAGAACACAAAATAATAAGGCCAAATCGAATCCTTTATCCAAATCGTTTTCAATATAATAATAATAAAGTGACAGGTTAAAAACTTCCGATTATACGGCTATGCACGGGAATATACCATTTTCCGAACCGCATTGAATATAATAAAAACAACAGATATTTGCCTTTCTCAAGGGACACTTTTTGTATAACAAAGTTTAATAATTGATTTCAATGACCATTATTAAGTTGCGCAAATCGAAAAGTCTTGTCCGAAAATCGAATTTAATAGATTTTTAAGGTGTCCAATATATACATAATTCAAAAATTAAACAGAATCATAGCATTGATTTTCGGAATATATATATTTTTTTAAAAATACTTGTTTTAAGCGATTTTGACAAAGCGGAATATATCCCTAGGGGATGCTATATCGACTCGATAAGTTCAACCTTTCCTAATTAAACACTGTTTCTTCTCATGAATCTCAAAAAGACTTTTGTCAATTATTCTAACAAAGGTTTACAGGATAACAAAATCTTAACAGTATTTTCCAAATCACACTACAATGCTGTCTTTGGAAATATATTTTAAATCAATTCACAAATATGTGAAATATGATATTAAAAAATATATTTTTAACATTTTTCAAAAATCACGTCACTGATAAGACTTCCTATCTGTTTTTTTGTCATCTGTCGACAATTCTATGGTTTTGCGAAGACAGCATATTTTCCATCTCATATTTCATACGTCAACTGCAGTCCCTTGATTTCAAGTTATATTTTTTTTCTCACTTAATGGAACGTCTTAATTAAAATTTCAGAAAAACGGGAAATTTATTTATTTAAACACTTGAATAATGTCACTCATTTAACCTGTGCAAAATCTGTTTTAGGAGTATTGTTTTAATGAATATTTCTTTAGATAATGGGGGGCTGTTCTCTCACCTGGTTGACCTTTGAAGATTCGTGATATGAAGACGGGTAGCTTGTGTTCTCGGCCGCCCTTGATACTGATCCCAAGGCTGCCGTCGTTGTCACGGTTCAGGATAACTTCACGTTCCTGAACAGCGGGCACAAGGTTAGACAGAAATCGATTATAACTGACCTAATTCTCAAGGTCATTGAACCATTTAATTAGCTCAATTTATGTGTGTATTTTATGCGTTTTATTGTAGAATGAAAAGGAGAGACATGCGACGCTAATATATCTCAGCCAGCCGGGTAAATAATCGATAACGCTTTTCATTAATTTAAATTTGTCGTCAATTATTATTGATTTAATTATTAAAATCTTCCAAGCTTATAATACAGAAAATCAATAATTAGTGTCGACAAAATACAGCTTTATCAAATTATTTATCCGGCAGTTTATTTTACCTAGCTGTATAATTGGAAGCTGGTATGTCTATAGTTTTGTTAGACTATGGATGAGGAATGCTTAAATTCGCAAGTGAATTTGAGATTAAATTAAACTTCCAAAAAATAACTCAAAAATCAAATAAACGATGAAAAATTAATATTTGTGTAAAATATTGTAATTTTGGTATGTACATTCCTTAAATTCATTATATTATCTAAATTTATTTATAATCAAGATAACGACTTGCACACTATTTCCAAGAATTCCAATCTTATCTTACACGTGGCATCTTCCTTATACAGACAAGTAAAACAACCTGCCGGCTAGCAATCGATAACGCTTTATTTTGTCGACACTTATTATTGATTTCGTTCAATCATTTTCAGTCTATTTCAATATTTAATTAATAATAATTGTCGACAAATTTATTAAGCGTTATCGATTTTTAGCCTTCTGGCTGACATATAATAGCGTAGCAAGTCTATCCTTTGTTAGTCTGTGTTTATTCCTGATTGATTAAATATTTCAAATATAGAACCAATAGATCTAATATTACCCATTCCATTAAATTGACAATCTGCATAGATAGACAATAGATCTAGATCCAAATTATTTAGAAGTAACACATTGCTGCAATCATACAATTATTGATTTTATAATTGTGTATAAATTGGAAGAATTCTTAACCAATCAAAATAGAAAATAATTCAAATCTAGACTTTCTATTGGAAATATCTACGAAATACTGCGAAAAGGTACTTAGTTGTTAATACGCTTGTTTAGTGATTATCTCACATATAATATAATAACGCTGTTAGTAACGACCAAATACGAATTCCTATTTATATTACACAGTTATATACTTTAATATTATTAACAAATTCATAATGAAAATGGATAAAAATAATAATTATGTAGCGAAGTTTAAGGTTAACGTTCGAAAAGAGGGAGGAATAGGATATTGTAACAAAACTTTTTTCCAGTAAATAAAAATAACACAAATAAATGAAAGATGTTTTTAAAGAAACTATCTAATAACACAATTACGGATTAACTTACATAACAGTTAAGTCAGAGAAAATCTTTATGAATGTCAACATTTTTTTTTCTCTAGCGAATTAGTTTTGTAAATCATAGCAAACTTAGGAGATATTAAAAGCCTTCGGTATTTTTTCGGCTTTAGAATGGATTCAGGTGAAATATAAGTCTTAGAAATCATGCGAAAATGTCTTAGGCCAAATGTAATCCGGATGAAATCGAGTCACTGTCAATTCAAATATCAATCTATATTTCCAAACAGTATCTACGTACCTCAATAATTATAATATACTAGGCAAACTTTATGCAGATGTTTTAAGGAAAATATTTCTAGCGGAAAAGCCCAACAATGTAGACATATTTTTATGGATTATGTTTTTGGAGTATTTTTTCTAGGTTTAATTGTTAAAACAGGAAATTAGGGTGGAATTAAAACTCTGAAAACTACGTGTTCCGGAAAAATACTCTCTGCGCTTTATTGGGCTTCAAATTTGGCACGCAATTTTAATTAGTTTTATGCATTATTTTAATTAAGTAGGTACTATTTTACTATATTATACATTTTGGCATTTTATTTTTATAGTATATATTTATTAATTATTTCAGAAATGTTTTTAAATCTGTGGACGAGAATAGTCTAGAAAGAAGTCAACAATCTTCATTTAAAAAGATTAATTCGTTCATATTACGGTAAAATAAAACTACATAATAAAGTGCATATTTTGTCTACCATATATGATTGAGTAGCATAATACGATCATAGCTTTTATTTGTGTTTCCACAAAGCGAATATTTAATCATTATCGCAGGGTTACTAAATTTAGACTACAACTAAACTCAAGATAACATCCGGTATGTCGAGACAAAAATCAATAATAGAATAAATTATCGTTACTGTTAATACTTAGTTTAAAGAACGAATACATCGAAGCCCGGTTAGCTCAGTCGGTAGAGCATGGGACTTTTAATCCCAGGGTCGTGGGTTCGAGCCCCACATTGGGCGAACTTTTTGTAGAATTTTTTATTTAAATGCATTGATTTTATAATAAATAACAGGAAAAAATTATTCAAAGTTCATAATGAACATTTTTTAATGCTGTTTCTATATACAAATTAAAACATTTTTATAATCTATTTCATAAATGCTATATAAAATAAATAATCTCTTGAGATATATAATAAAACATATAATATAACAATCTTATAATCAAAACAAGGCTAAATAACATTCTTCATGTTGTATTAAAGATAATTGTTAGTCCTTTGTAGCCATTAATACGCATCGTTAAATCATTTTTGATTTGTCAAAATGCGTAGCACTAATGGAGACAGTAAACAAATGTTGAATAAATATTTCAGAGAAATATTCCGCCTTTAATGATTTCTGTTTGGCAAGACTCGTGGAATTTTATGTAAAATTTCTAATACAAATTATTGAAGAAAAATTATCCCAACAAACATTCAGGTTTCGTAAAATTATGCGCTGGTACAAAATCATGACTTTAAAGATTGCGCAAACTCGCAACATCTTCGAAATAAAATGTAACCTTTTAAAATTAATTTATAAACAATTGTAGCAAAAAGATGTCAACAGTAAAAAAAAAATGAGAATCGAATTGATGAATAACCTATATTGCTAAGATAGTTATAAAAAAATGTAACCAACTAAACTAGAAATAACCAAATAAATTTTTCAACTTTCAGGAAAAAAGTATTCAATCATATTATAAAACTGTATTGATATTCAATATTTGGTACCTAATATTTTAAATGTATCGATTCTCCCTCATATTTAATTGGATAGTAACCTAAAAATGTTTTATAATATATCGTACAGAACTCCTTTAGTATAATAAAGATTGAAAATCAAAACAAGTTAATATTGTTGCACTCTGCGAGTTTTAAAATGTTTTTCTTCATCGTTTAAAAGAAGGTTTTACGCGATTTGTATAATTACTAGAGAAACTTTTAATAGAAGCATTTTAACTATCTTATGAGAAAGACAAAGTATAAGGAAAAATTATTTCACGGATTTTTGTTGTATTACAATAAAACAAATTATTAATGAGAAAGAAGCTGTGATGTTTTCATCGCAGGTATTTTAATAACAAATATTACAGTTTAACCGATTTGCAAGAG
This sequence comes from Vannuccia rotundouncinata, assembly GCA_034780395.1. Lineage (NCBI taxonomy): Eukaryota > Metazoa > Platyhelminthes > Proseriata > Coelogynoporidae > Vannuccia > Vannuccia rotundouncinata. The sequence goes on along the minus strand of JAUZNC010039713.1, from coordinate 7,136 downwards.
TTAGCGAGCCTACCAGTGGTACATTGGCTTCATCAAAATCTGCTGCGTTGAGTCGAGAGGGCACTCGATAGAACCTGGACACCTGTTCGTGTTGTACCTGAAGGAGGTCCCGCTTAAGAACCAGATGCACGCGACGAGGCTGTCCATAGTGGTTCAGGGCAAGAACAATTCCTTCCATTTCCTAGGAGCGACGCATGGGTTGAACTAATATTAATTATTATTAGCCAACATGGTAAAAAGTGTGTTAGCTCATACCAAAAAAGAAATGATATACCATAAATGTATTAGCTCTTACATAACTAGTTTCTGATTTATGCTACCTACGTTTTTTAAAATCATAATTATACCGATACATAGTTAGCACAAATCAGAAAAGTTTTGTATGAGCTAACACACTTTTTTGCCATTTTGGCTAATAATAATATAACACTTTTTTATTGAATTAATACCATTGTCATTAATACTCATTTCTTTTTATGTAAACCTCGAATTTGAAGTATATTGATGGAATAGTTATTAATGAGTACGTTAGTTAAAAATGCTTTAAAATGACCGTTTTACGACCAAAGTTAGATCAAAAGCTAAATAAATTTACATTTTTATTTTATTTTATTTTATTCAAATTTCGCCCATTTCTAATGTGTATTGAAAAAATTATCAAAATCGGTTTAAGTTTAGGGGTAGTTATGGATCTGAAGGAGAAGAAGAATTACAAAAAATTACGATTTTTGAGAGTCTATAACTAAAGATCTATAAAAGATGTCAACGTGAAATTTGAAATACTGATAAAGTTGCGACGGCGCTATCCAACGCATTTAAAATTATGTCGACACCTCTTAAAATTATGTCGACACCTTTTATGATGACTATGTCAACAATGCCTAGTTTGTGCTTATCCTATAATACCTACAGTGGGCAGGTTGCCCTCAAGTTCTTAAACATTGAACTAGCAACCTACTACCGTAGGTATAAATATACAATTGAATGCAATTAAGGCTGGATAATAATAATAATCCGAGAGATGCGGTCCCGGCCGTATTAAAACCTTCGAATTAACCAGCCACCTTTAAAAGCACAGAATCAGCGTCACAATATATAGATCAAAGGAAGGCAGAATTAGAAGGATATACATAAAAGAAAAAAGATCAAAACTTTCGTCTTTTGAAAAAATGATCCTATTGATTTCATCTTTGAGGGTTAAACTATGCTATCGATGATATAATAATTATATTTTCTCTATTCCATTCAAGTTTGACAATCCAAGGGGCTCTTTTAGAGAGTTTTCAGATAAAATAATCTTACATTAGAGGATGGATTAATTGATTTAAATGAAATATTGAAATAGAATTATGGATAAGATTACCGCTTTTAATTTTCAAGTATGAAAGTTGGATATATTCGTACTATTAAAAATCTAGAAAATGTCAAAACATTTAAGTTTAAAGAAGATAACACGGAGTTATAAAGGGAAATGTTAAAAATGTAAATATTAATTTTACCTATATTCAAAATGTTTAATTTTCTAAATAAGATTCAATTTAAAAACGACATTGTTATAAGATAAGGAGAATGTCATATAAATAGATTTATATTTATCAATAGTTAAAAACGTTATAAGTATAATACTGAAATGTTGGCAAATAAGATGAGTCTTGTAGATTGTGGATGATTTTGCAAAATGACTAGGAGAAAAAAAACAGTTTTAAATAATTACATGTGAATCTGCAGATACATTTTATGGTAATGTGGAATGATTAATTATAATATAACAGCAAATAACAGTTGGGTTAAGTTAAATAAAATATCGGATAAATTAATTTGATATTAGAAAATATGTTATGATTATTTTTAATTAAATTAATGTGGAGTTAATTGTCACCTTATTTACTTTTGAATATGTTCATAAAATTTCTTTTTTTTTTAAATTTATATTAAGTGAAATATTGTATTGAAATATTATCTTATTAAAACAAATAAATTGAGATATTCATTTTAATGAGTTTACTTAATGTTAAGGAGTTTAAAAATTAATTAAATATTAAATAAAATATTTAAAGCTTTAAAATTTCTAGTTGAAAAAGAATTATATGATATACATATATCTCTGATTAAAACAAGCATCAAACATGCAGCAGAAATCATTTGGTTTTATCTAGGTTATTAAATTAATAATATAAAATAATTAGTTTTAATAATAATCTTTAAACTATTATATTCTTAATAATTAAAACTGAATTGCGAATTTATATATTTATTTAATAAAATTCCTTTAATTTTTATTTTTATTGAACTAAATTTAAACTTTAAAAACGTTTATAATGTTCATTGTATCCCAAAGATAAAAGTGTTATATGCCTTCTTCATTTAATAAAATTATTAATGTTGAACTTCAATAATAAAATTCTAGTATAATTATTTGTAATAATATATGTTTGCGCCGCATACATTAGAATTAGCACAACTCATCAGTCTGTCTAACTTGTACATTTTTACTAGACTCAGAAAACAAAGTGTCTATTTTTTAAATATATTAAAATTCTCCTAACTAGTATTTCCTTAATTTGTCACTTTGAATAATTTGTACACAATTGCAGTCCACTATACTGATAAAATTCATCTTACTTACTCTATTTACATATCAATATGTTTACAGTCTAATCTGTTTAAACCAAACGTCCATAAAATCTAAAAAAAAATCCCAATTTCTTCTCTATTATTCGACTTCACCGTGTCCTCAAATCAATTAACTAACAAAGACATCATTTCTAAAAAACACAGAACAGTTAAATTTCCGACTCTTACAAATCATAGAAAAAGTGCATTCATTCATTTATTTATTTGATTCTGTTATGGGTGACAAATTAATACAATGAAGAGAGTGGAAAAAATTGTATGTATGGAAGAAAAGTGTGGCACAAGAATTTAACCAATAGTAGTCAGGCAAAGCTCCAGTTTTTTATATCATGAATTTAAAAATAAGTGGATTGAATGATGCAGTGAAGTTAAGTTAATGGGTTCCTCATTTGCAGGATTTATCTCCCTTGATTTCTTTTTGTTTGGACATCCAAAGTCCATTTTTTATTGTACACATCAAAGTAATATTACCAAACTTAAAGGGAGAATCACTATTAAATTTGCCTATATCAGTGCTGAAATATTACAGCATGTTGGAATATCTTAATGAAAATAAATATAAAAGTGTATTGACTTTCATGGTTAACATTTTGAACATTTCCTATAAAAAGTTTGATGAAACATTTGTATATTTTTTATTATATAAATAGAAAAAATAATCAAATTTGTATATCTCACCAGTTCACATAACTTATACTTTTTCCAATGTTCCTCAAGGTGATAAGTTAGGCAAATGCTTCTGCATATAATACCTATTTTTGTTGTAATAAATGGTGTCTTATTGAGTATATAATAGTTGCTTTTAAGTGTTAAAAATGAAGCTGCAATAATTGTCAGGACAATATTTCTATTTTAATATATTTGTCTGATTTGTGCAATTTTTTTAAACTAATCAAGTTTATTCTTTTGATAAAAGGTAAACACTTTTTTAAAAATGGTATTCCTATTATATTTTGTAGATGGAAATCTCCAGTTATCTCACAAATTCAATGAAACTGTGCTGAGAATATCTTTGGGTGCTGTTACATAATTTCAAATATCAAAAATTATTGGTTATATCAAGGTTTGTGTGGCTCTACCTCTTCAAAATATAAGCAAAATATCTGGACAAAATATCAGGGACATAGGTACCTTTTATATAGAGTGCCCTCCTACATTTATAATATTACATGAGCCTGGAAAGTGAGTAAAATAAAATGTAGACTCTCTTGTAAGTATCTAGAATGTTATTGCAAAACAATACTATAGTATACAGTCTTATAAGCAATTTAGCTGTGTATAAATTGACATGACTATATGTCTATTTTAAAACTATGGGTCTGACAGCTTAACATATTTTATTAAATGTGATAGTCATTTTTATATATATTAATGTTTTAACTATGTAATTATTTTTTATAGACAAGTTAAGAATAAAGATCACTATACATATTGGATGGCAATGTTTGAAATATTCTATTTTTAAATTTTTTGAAAGATTTTGAAAATCAAAATGTGCCCCTTTTTAGTTTAGTCCTTCAGCTTAAATTTGGTAGCTATGACCTTACTTATGAAGATCTATTTTGTCCAGAATTACAACATGTAAAACAACTTGAATTACCTATAAATCATGACTGTCGTCATCTAGATCAAAGGCAATAATGCTATTAATTTTCTCAGTATTCATATAGGACATAATTTTAAAAGTTATATAATTTAGTAGCAGGGACCTAGCCAGACGCATAGCATAGGGGTCAGTGCCCTCCCTCAAGCTTACTGAAAAGAAGTATTGTATTAATTTTTAGAAACATATAAATTAATTTTTAGAAACATATAAATTAATTTTTAGAAACATATAAATTAATTTTGAAAAGTGTTTTTAATGAACTTTGCCATGTCCTTAAAGAATTCATGGCTAGGACCCTGAATAGCACTAATTTTGTAAAAAAAAATACTAGTGGAAAGGCAGTTATATATTAGTTATAAAAATTCCATTATATTTTAGTCTGAAATTAGACAAAAATTCAGAACCCATTTACTGAATGGTTTACTGACTAAATAAATATATAAAAATGCACTTAAAACTGAAATTCAAAAACTATTAAAGTCTTTATTAAATATGAAAAGACCTAAAATGACATTTAATAAATATTTATAAAGTCATTTAACCTTTTCTTTACAGTCTTATGGGACAGAAAAGTTACCTCTCCAAATGACTTTATAAATTCAAATGTGTTAGTTAGTATCATAATTGTGTCCTCATTGGTTAATTATTTTCATGTCATTTATAATAGCAGCTAATATGGTATGACACATTCAATTAGCCTCCTATACTGATTTATATATAATATGCTATTTGACCTATATTTGAATACAATTCAATATTTTGCATGTTTATTGGTAATATGAGATTAGATGTTTATTGCATTTCATATAGGATATTCTTCAAAATTATTATAACTAGGTATACAATTATACTTTTAAAATTGTACTATAAAATTATATTATACTTATAAAATTGAAATATCCTTCTATGGTAAAAAAGTGAATATATTATAAACCTAAGTATATGAATATTTTCCTAAAATAATTATATGCTTGCTATTTATTGGAATTTGTATTCCCATTGTCTACAAAACACACAATTTTATCAACAAATATTATATTTATAGTGAAGGCTCTTATAATATATATAATAATATATGTATATTGTATGGTCATTGATAATATAATTTGAGAGATGCAGTCACACATTCTCTGTCAAAAACAAATTGACAATGTCAGATTCACTCCCTGCCCATGACAGTTGAGCTTTGTTGAGATCATTGGTGAAAATCTTCAGCCCACATAGAAAAATAAAATGACTCAAAGCTTATTATTTATCCCAGGAAAAACCTTATTCCATTTTGGGGTTCTATCTAATCTATATAATGAAGGATTAAACAAAAGAGATGATAATGATGAATACTTTGAATTTAGCACATGTGTCTCTCAGTTCATTACTTGTGACCAGTCAAATTTCAATCTATAAGCGATCAGATGAAAACTATTTTTAGAAACTCATTCATTTATATGTTATATGAAAATTGCAAAATTTGAAATCTTCATTGGGTGAAGTAACTTTTATTTTATTGCAAACATTGCAAAACCTGTCTGGAAAAGGTTAAGCATGTAGAGGATAATGTATAATATTAATTTATTATAAAATTGTTTAAAAAATGAAGATCAGCCTGTATTTCATAAAGCCTTAAGAAAATAAATGCAGCATATATTAAGAAATTTTAAATATAAAAGGATAGGAAAAGACTAAAATATCTGGATTTAAAAAGATATGGAATAAAAGTATTTAAAAAAGTTACATTAGATAGGCTCAAATAGTCAAACATTAAAAATCACAATTAATAGAAAAATATAATTACTATTTAAAATTTAATTTTTAAAATTGAAACAGTGATATAGTTTGAATATAAGTAAATAAATTGTCAAGTATATAAAATCAGAATAAACTTACCTCAAATGTATTCTTAACATTTTGCATATTATAAATGATTATTAGGATTTAATAACATATTAAAAAGAAATAAATGTATTGTGTAATTAATAGTTTTTATCAGTACTATCAATCATAACAAATTGATATAATCGTTACAAAATAATTTATTTTAATCGTACGCGTAACAACAAAAGTTGATTTGTTTGAAATCATTTAATTATTAAAACAACGTAAGTAAACATCATAAATAGATAAAATTTAATATTAAATATCATAATTTATCCATAATTATCCAAAAATACAGCGAATATTTGTTTGTATATATTCAGGAAGGGTAGGAAGTAAAATATATATTTTTTAATTATTCACTTTTAAATCAAGGTTAATAATATGATAGGAAAACCATATTATTAATGAAAGGAAATGTTTATAAACAGATTAATTAAAAAGTGGTCAATAGATGAAAATGAACATACTTCATCTAAAGTTTTAATTGTTGATGGCTTTTTTATAGATTTTAATTCTGTACCTTAATTATTAATTCAATATTTTAACAATACGATTAATGTTATTTAATTTTGTGATATAAATTATCATATAATAACATACCATGAATAGCAATTCTAAAATTAGATTATTATTTTAAAATTAATAGCTGTATCCATCATATAATATTGTAATTTGTATACAGATTGATTCAAAGAAATCATATTAAACAATCTAAATTTTATTATGCGATAACATTATGAATTTTCAATATGAAAATAGTTATCATCATTGAGTTAGGATACAGTTACAAGTACCCTCTGGTTTTCATATTTTAACCCAGATGTTACACTAAACAACAATTAAATTAATATATTATTAAAGTATCTATAATATACCAATTACATATTGTTTAGGTATATTGAACAACTGACGATTTACAAGCATAACTTATTTTATCCCAATCTGATAATACCATCTCGATTTAATGTACCTCCACGAAGTGGTATTACAAGACAATTTCAGCATTGTGATCAAAATTTTC